>BQNB010104959.1:0-19055 GCA_026074375.1 Tanacetum coccineum
ATGGCCGTTGCTCCACCACTATCACAGAGCACAAGTTTACTTCCCAAGTTTTCTCGCTTTTTGGTAGAAATGACCGTTTAGACCCATTTACAACTAAATGGGTTGTTTTGGACTATTTGGTCAAAAGGCACGATAATTAACTCTAGACCTCGGGAACTTGTCAAATGAGTCGAACAAAATACAATGGTCAAAAGTTAATCGAGTACATTTTGCTGTTCTAAATGATTTTATTTAAGTTGTAAAATTATTATGTGATCATTGCTTTTCACTTCTTCTTAACGTGCCCGAGTGCGTGGCCAAACCATTCTATAAGGATAATTAATTACTTTACCAGGATGTAGAAAGCTGAAAACACTATTCCGGCTGGCCCCGCATTGAAACAAAGTAGCTGAAACTATAGAGTTTCTTGTTAATAGGAATCGCTACAGAGAAATCAAAAGGTCAAGTTAGAACGAAAGATGGGTCAAGTATATATAAATTCAAAAAAATACATACCATCAGAAAAGTAAAGAACAATTGCTATGACCAACAAGCCAAGGGCCATTGAAACCCATTGTTTCAGCCTCTCTACATGACCCTTGAAGTAGATCAAGACATGTCCATAATGAATGCCAATAACACAATATAGAATAGCTGATATAGAACTGATCATTCACAAAATACTCAGATTATTAGTATAAAAAAATATGGTATATACCATTAAATTATTATAAAGCAATGGGTCAAACAATTTGTATTTAGTTACCTTAATAGGCCTTCTGGTTCTAAGGGAGTATGACACCAAGTGGGGGCGTCTGGACGGAGATCACCAGCTTCTGTAGAAGCAAGAGTGCAAGCCTGTAAAAAGAAGCTCGAAAAATGTTAGTGAACTTTTGATGACGGTAAAACAAGTCTTAACATTTGTGGCTAAGCTATTTTTGTGTTTGTGAACCTTTAATCGACTCCAAACAGGTTTGACTTAAAGAGGATTGATGCCCCCATACTTCTCTATCTACATAACCAACTGTGTTACAGGCAGGTTCCAGATGCCCCCTCATACCACATTCAACCTGAGCAATATTTACACCAATAAACATATTAGATTTTGATTTTAAATATCTGCATTTTCTTTTTTCAATTTTTTTTAATTAAATGTAGGATTGGAACTTACAGTGAAACTCTTTGATACCCCATCTATGTCTGTAGTAAAATTCCAATCAGGGACATATAGAAAGAATGTGATAATCATGTAGTAAATAAGAAAAGTGACGAGGCCTCCAAACCTAATATCAAACAAAGAGAAAATGTTAAAATGCCCGTGAAGAATTTATTTAGTTTTGGTGAAAACTTACCATTGCCATCGATAAGCTTAGAAAATGGAGAAATGACCAGGCTGTAGAACCGTTGGTCTGAACTTTGTGGTTAAAGTTTCAATTAGAGCTACAAACAAGTACACCAATGCTATTCTCCAAAATCGGCGACATTACACTAATAATTATCATCCTTGCATCATGGTATATAGATAATAGTAGGTAATAATTGTTAGTATACACACCTGAAGGATCCCACACCATCTAATTATCTTCATATCAACTCCATAAACCAACTCATCAGGTGCATGGGAGTACCATCCTGCACAAATAATTTATCGGGTTGAAGATCATTTTTTTAACAATGCACCTTTCATTTAATTTCAAAACATAATTAATCTACCTTGCAATATAATGCCCCAAAACAACATCTTCAATGTTCTTATGATAATCTTTCTAAAACAAGTTGGTGATTGAGAGATGTACCTTCAGAGCTAAGGCAGTTGCGACACCAACAACTCCAAAAACCTCCTCAATGACTTCTTCCTTGACATTGGTAGATCTGAGCAGCATTAACATTAAATTAACACTTAGTACAGGTTTTTCAAAAAACTTATATAGTATTAATATTCAAACTTATTACTATTTCTTTCTACATACCTTTGTTAGCTGATGAGCTTTGATTGATTTTAGCCTTGACAACTTCTGCCGGTTCACAAGCATTTTTCGAACCCGAACTCCCATTGTCAGCAATTTTCATAATCTGTTCCACTTGATCACTCGACATGTCAAAAACAGAAACAGTTCCATTGTAGAATATAGTCAAAGGAGCACCACTTTTAGCCATGTTAACATTTTCACAATCTTGGTTATAAACTGGCAGAGTTTGAACTTGCTTAGGGTGACAATGATGATGACTTGTTAGCCAATAAACCCGAGTTAGCAGAAGCAGATGCAATCGCGGTTTTTAGAAGTTTTGGATTTATCTTCGATATCACACCTTGAATATCTACAAAAGTATAGAAAACTCTTCTCAATAACCAGTTAGGAGTAAGCAGTAGAATGACATGAATTACCATCGATATAAATCATCATAAAAAATTAGTGTAACCAATATTAAAGTACTTTCCAATAAGAAAAATGATATTCTGGTAGAGTATTTAAACCTCTAGACCCATTAGATTACTGCTTGTATGATATTTTATGCTGAAGGTTGCTGCTTCATCCTCAAGATTATTAGCAGCACCATCTTAATCATTTAAAGGCTTAGCTTCAAAAGTATCCAGGACAACCTGGATATCCCATCTAGAAATAACATTAATATGATTGTAAATATGAACAATAGGTGATTGAACTACAATTTAAAAGGTACCCACAGAAAGAATACCGTCAAACAAGAAGAGAACTTATGCCACTTGGTGGTATAGTAGGACCAATGGAAGCAGGGTGGGGTATTACTATAAGTTGTAAGCAAGTATTATGCAAAATATACTTGAAAAGTTCTCTCAATTGTAGCTTCAAGACATTGCATAACTCGCTCTCGCTCTGCCTCTGAGCTTGCTGGACTCCCGTCAACATGACGAATATAATATTCCTACATCATGGATTGCAAAAGGATAGAAGGCTGTTAAAAATATAGCAGACATCTAACAGGTTTCATCTTTAATTTAGAGATAGTCATGCATTGAATAAAAACAAGCGATTAGCATATGTCATGCATTGAACAATCACAATCTGATACTCAGCTGTAGTAAAATAATCAGACGTCTCTAATAACTGTGTTGCGTTAGAGTGTTTTGGTGTACTTTGAATGTTCGAAGTTTTAATAATCATATAATAAGTCGTTTGAGTGTTTGGTAAATTTGTGAAGTATTTGTTAACATCGTTTTTTCTGAACTATCATTCATATATAAACTCGGTTTTCAATTCGGTTTTCGGTTCTGATTGCCAAACCCATATCCAACCCAAAAACCAAATTTGTAGTTCGGTTCGGTTCAGTTTTGGCTAATTCGGTTCGGTTCTTAGTTCGGTTTGGTTGCTTCCGGTTCGGTTTCGATTTTCGATTTATTCGGTTTTTCTGCTCACCCTACTCACTCACAAGTCTATATTTGACTTGTGACTTGTGAAGTAGTTTCATTTCTTTAGTTTCTTCAGAGTAAATGGTTTAGAAGCTTAGCAAACTGGCAACTACATTGGCAATTCGCGGATATGTGTCGAGTCCCATATATATTATTTTCTACCATTCAAGATTTATGATCTTCCTAGACCGAGCAAGTTGTCGATAACTCTGGTTCGTTCCATGAGGCTGGACCAAAAAGTGCTCCACCCAAGCTATTTGCACTTCTGCTTCAAAGGGTTAAGAATGGTAGAAAAACAAAGCTGAAGTTCGCAAATTAATAAATCAGACCAAAGTACGAATCAGAACGGCAATCACACCATGCTAAAATTTAAATTTGAGTCACAGTAATAAAATGTGTAGATTTATTGTATCACAAGTCAGTTCAGAGGATTAACCACAAAGAAACGGACCAGAATCACACTTATTAGTATATTAGCAATCATACTCCAAAACTCAGAACCAGTAAAGTTTCTTGCACCCTCTAACAGTGCCTAGGGTCGTTCGTTCCTTCGTTGTTTTTTTGTATATTCCGTTGATGACATGTAAGATGGCTCCATTCTTGCTTCTTGTATGTATTAGGAAACAAGGTTTTCATCTTAACAGCATTCGATAGCCCTTTGTTCATGCATCCACAAAAGCGACATGCCACGAGCACCCCTTGAGCTGGTCTTAACAGCATTCCTGTTTTGATGGTACAAAGAAAGATCATATTAATGCGTTGCTGGAAGTTAAACAAAATACATATAGGTTTAGAATGGTCGTTCTTACTACGCATCAGGTTAGGTTGTCCTACAATTACTTTTTGTTCATTTTTTTATTTTAAAAAAATGAATGGTGCCCTAAGCCGCTAATTATAATGGTGTAAATATTTGAATAAAACGATTTAGAAGGTTAGCTATATGCATTTTACACACTTAAGCAACAAATTTTATTCGATTCAATTGACATAGTTGAGATAAAACACAATCCAAATCAACCGATTCATAGGTCACAAGGGTAAGATGATACTTACATAATTCAGCGTGGTTACGTCCAAGGGAACACCAGCCATATCTAGAGGCCTACAGTAGTACAAATGATGATGAACACGATTATTAGAATGATATATAACAACGTGCCTTTTTTTTAATTAATTAATTTCACAGTTCAAAGGGCCCTACCTGGTAACACAAGAGCTTTTCCACCCCATCAGCATAACTGTGTCACCACATTAACCAAAATATAAGCTGCACACAAACCCCATCAAGAAACAAAATCAATTTTTTTAGCTTAAATCTATATAGCAATAAATCACAAGCATTTCGCAACCAAGGATCCATCAATATCTAAAGAGCTAGAAACAGCCAACAAAAGGGTCTTTGGATGCGCCTTTTAAAAACGACTATAAATTTATATATACTATGTACAACAATCAGAACCAGATAATCAGTTGTAAAATTGCAATTAAACACTTAACCGGTGGTAGACAATAATGTTTGGATGTGCTTTTTGATGTATGAAAACCTAATAGTTACATAATTAGATGTTCAATTGTTTTGCAAATCTAAATATTAAACGAACTAATAAAAAAATATCCCTTAAAGGACATTTTTATCAGAAACGGAAGAACATTTTCTTAAAGGGATTATTGTAGAAAATAACAAGGTACTTTTACGTTCGTCCGGGACTAGACGTACTTTTGTACATGTTGGTCAACAAAAAATGGCTTTATGTCTCATGTGGGTCATTTTGTAACCCAAATTCTACACGTTTTATAAAAACTTAAGATATCATATATAAATATAAAATTGTATACAAGTCATTTTTTGTTTTGTTGGCTACAAAATAATTCAAATGCACTAAGCTATCTTTTAATGACTTGCATATATACAAAAGTGCAATGACTTAAACAGGGCAACTAACAGGTTATGTTGGCTCATTACCTGAAAGAAGGCGAAACTGCACACATAAATCCACCTGTTGCAGAAATTGACGCACGATTGTTTCCATTACTTCCAATAGATTACATCACTTCAAGATTATTTCCTTTCGACAAAACCTGAAGACTCGTGCCTTTTGTGATCCAAGCTGTCAACTCCGGTTGACTTTCAAATGGTTTAAGGGGATGCAAACTTCCATCTTCCAGTTGCACACCGTAAACGAAGGGGAGTCTAAGTGAGAGGAAACTCTCTGGTGGCAAAGTTACAGAACTACCCAAGCTGAACTGCAGTTTTTGTTCACGCTCAGGGACAGATGGAGGTAAACAGGACACCTGAAACGTTCAAAATTAGAAATTCCAATAGAAACAGAAAAAAAGATTCAAAATGGTATTTGCATAAGAGACCAACTCCTATTCTATCATTGAACTTTGTTTGTACATCTGAGTCATTAAGTAATGGTTTTATGTCTCGTTTAGGTCATCTTTCTAGCTAAACAGGACCGCAAACCATCTTATGATGCCTCACATATAAGAAAACAGACTAAGGGGGTGTTTCTTTTCTTCTTAGTGGAGAAGAAAAGTGGGCCTGAACCCTTAATGCCTCTTAATTGGGAGAGACATTAAAGCTATGCTCTCCCCTTTAAGCTAATTAACCGGGTGTTTACTAAATTAAGTGGTTCCATATGAACCACTTAATTAGCCACTTACTGGGGAGAGGGAAGCTTTAAAGCTTCCCCCAATTAAGATGCAACAAGGGTTTGGGCCCACAAATCTTCCCCACTAAGAAGAAAAGAAACACCCCCGATCCCACTTAATTTAGTAAACACCCCTAAACCACAAACAGGACAAATGAAAAACAGAAATAGTACGTTGGTCTTTTATGCAAATAACCCAATATTTAAGATTTAATATTTTCCGTCAAAATCCTCGATGGTAATAATACAAGTACAAGAAATAATTTAAAACGTACCTCAAATTGAATAACTGGACATGTAGACAAAACAACAGGGAAGGAAGGAGTGACCTGTAATTAGATGACAGTATTCCACTTACATTAACCACGTAGTTGTGCATATATCCAAAGTAAATTGTAACGAATCAAAACTCTTACCAAAAAAATCCTCTGGAGCTGCGAGATCGTGCCGGCAAACTGACTATTTGGTGGTTCGTTCTTACTCTTTTGGATGTAACAATGTGGGCAATTTAAGTACAACGGTAAGTTTCTATTAAGTAAAGGAAAAACACCGTTACCATCATCATCAAGAATCATTGCCTCAAGACTTCCTTCAATGCCTTTCGAATAATCACTTTTCAAAGCACCATTTAGTTCTCTTCGTGACCCATTATTACCATTACCCATTACTTCTCTTGACCTTCCCGGATTTCTTGCCATCTTATTTGAGTTTCGGTTGACTCTACCATGGGATCCATGCTTGCCCATCCTTAAAATATCTCCTTTACGGTCTGGATTCTCAACAGATTCATCTACTGCAAAAATTGGCCCAAGTCCTTTGAGATGGTCGGGTGTCAATATGAAACGATGTCCGCATGGACATTCATGTTCGAATCCGATATATACTACCACCTGATTTACGTTATGCTCCTTGCCAACTGGCAGAAACGGGCTACCATTTTCATTCCCGTTAACATCCACAGTCTCATTTAAGGAAGTAATATTTTCAGCTTTTTTAGATTCCTGACTATCATTGGTGTCATGCCTTTGGACCAGTGTAAAATTTTTCTTTAATTGAAGTGGCGGGAACCCGGAATTTGTAGCTGCAGACCCTGCAACAACCTCAGAGAACGGTTTCTTCATCGTAAAATTGGGAAGAACTTTGACCGGACTATCAACTTTATTGTGAATCTCAACTCCGTTGCCTGTTTTCTTTACATTTGCATCCGAAACAGCTTCAACCCGTGAGCTGTTACTCTGTGATAATATATTGACCTCTTTAGGTTTTTCAATACAAAAATTCCATTTAAGAAGAAACTTATCAGTAGACGAAAACCCGCTTTGAAGTAAACCTTTAGCAGGTTGATAATATCTTGACCCACCGATTCGAATCAAACTCCAAGACGATGATTGAACGGGCCCCGCTACTTTACTTTCCGGTAAACTGACTGTAGGAAGAAGCTTGTCACATTCTGGATAACAGCTGAACGTCACATTGGCAGTTTCAAAATCAAAAGGGTCAGCTCGCAATTTCCTCGATCGCCCACATGCACACGCATGAAGAAACACTAAACCACTAGAATGTGGTTTACTAGTCAGCTCATGTCTTTGGTGAATGCATGATTTTCCCGTTAAACTAACCGCATCACATAGTTGCCTACCAGAAACCCAAATAGACGTACAGTCATCTTCCAATTTTTTCAAATAATGTTCTACGGCTGGTCCTTTGACCATTGACTTAAAAGAGGTCAATGCTTTGATTAAATGGGCTTCGTGTAATGATGCCGGGTAACATGTTGGCAAACCATTTAAGTAAATATCTTTAGCAACAGGTAACGAGCGTTGACACCATAATGCTGAAAACTTAGTGTTAAGTCCTTTACTGTTATCTAAATATATCGAAGCAAGCTCTAAAGGGTCGGTGGTTGTTGGTGACATGTTATTTCGTTGTCTGGGCATTCTTTTGTTTTGTTCGGGTTCAGGTTCAAGAATTAATCCGGGTTTTGTACAAAGAAGTCCGTGTAAAATAGTCTGACTAGAAGTCAACCAGCCATCGAGAGTTGGAAGTTCGGGAGCTGCAGAAGGTTTTCCAGGAGCTACTGAAGCAGCAGCTGCGGCAGCAGCAACTGCCACCATCCCAACACCACCGGTCGAAACTGTACTCCCACGACCTCGTAATATATCACATTGTCTGTGAATAAACTCCTTTAAAGAAATGATATCCTCTTTATATGAACTTGTTGCATGACTCTCTAGCAATAAAGAATCTGATGTCGAAACCCCATTAAGAACGTTTTCAACGATACTGGTAGCGAAATCCAAAGATTCACCTTTCTGGTTTGATGTTCGGTCGAGAATCAGAACAGCTTTCGATGCATCAAGTGAAAACAAAGGTGTGGGATTTGAAATGGGTCCATTTCGACCCGATTCAGAACCCGAAAGTACCCGACATTTTTTTATTGAAAACCGGATCTGTGCTTCAAGAGATGACTGTAGTTTCTTCTTAAACCCACCTTCAGGTTTTGTGGCGGGACGTGATAGCACAAGTATTGAACCCGAACCTGAAGCCGACCCTTTCATGGGTAATGTCGGGTCGTCTGTGGTCGAACTGGGGTCAGGTATATCATCAAGAAAAACAAAGAGTATTGTGGGAGTACATTGTCCGGGAAATAAAGATGTGTGTGAACCTAAACCAGACAATAATGTGGGACCACTTTTCCCGGGAGATCGGTTTTTGGAAGGTGGTCTTGATGGGGAAGTGCGTGAAGAAGATGATGTGTATGATCTTGATGTTGGCGGCTGTAGTGTTTGCGATTTAATGAATGGGAACATTGCATTTTTAGCACCCTGCAACACTCGAAATTTCTTTAGAACTTGGATATCAAAATGGGAACCTTCCTGCATAAATATAACCACATGGCAAACCTGCATTAAAGATGAAAAATGGTCAAAAACTATTTTAGTAGAGATGTCCTTATTACTATTAGCATTTTTACTACAAAGCACAGGCGACCTGGATATTTTGCAAAACATCTGGCCAGTCAATAAGCTTGACACCCTTATTGTTTAGTTTCCAGTTTATCTCTATATATCAAGGAATAATATGTTTCTTCAATTCATCAAGCGTGTTAATTGTTAAGCGGCTTAAGTAAACAAAACGGTCTCACTAGTCCCGCCATAGCTAAAACCCCTGTGTATAAGTTACAAACTTCTCCTAATTGGAGGAGTGTCTCTGTGGCTGTATTATAGCCATTCAGCCACTACAAAGCATTATACTTTTCGATATTGAAACTGCTTACTGAGCGGCGCTTTTGAAATAACCAATTTAGAATGTTGCTAATTCCAAACTGCTTATTTTACTCTCATGTAATCAACCTTTATATAACTATATCTCCATCCTAACCGCTACAAACGAATCTCAGGACTATACATATACACCCAAACAACAATTTTGGAACAAAAAGTGACCCACTAACAACATAAAGAGCATTCCTAGAATTTTACCAAACTCCTGTTTCTCAAAACTCGAATTAAACCCACTTCCAAACTCAGTAATAACGAGACACTTGGTACAAGTGTACAACATGACTGCAAATAAAAATCTTCTTTCATCTCATCACAGTACTAACTTATTTTTCATCAAACCAGTCCTTCATCTTCTCACCAAACCCCAATGGCCCGTACTTCTCAACCAAGTCGTGACTCAAGCCATACATTCAAATTCTGGCCAAAAACCTTTTAAAAGGGTCATCACCAAAGGCTCCTGAAATCCTGGACTTCTATTAACCTTGGTCTCAAACTTTTTATGAGTTCAAGTGTTTTAATGATTGCTTTTGACGTATCTAGCGGGTGTTTGTTGTAGCTTATCTGTTCGGATTACGGGCCTACTGGAATTTCAAAAAGCTAATAAGCTCAATTTTTAGAGTTTATGAGCTTATCAACTTGAGCTTATGCTATTTAAGTTCACAAGCTAAAGTTGATAAGCTCATAAGCCCTCAAAATTGAGCTTATTGGCTTTTCAAAATTCCAGTAAGCCCGTAAGACAAACAATTAAACTAAAAAGTCTACTACCAAGCTTATAACATATAGCATCAAATCATATACGTAAGGAATATAGCCAATATCACACCCCAAGTATTTACCACGTTACCAAATATAGAAGTTGTGATGATCACTAATCAAACAAAAGCAAAAATAGGTGCAAACACCATATCGACAAACAAGCATAGCATCTATGTAATTTCACCAATTAACCTACATCCACAAATTGACAATATTTTTTAAACAAGTTAACTGTCCAAATTGGGCTCCATATCACGTGATTTTCATAAAAAGCAACTATAGGTGCAAACAAGATAAGGTTAAATGGCATTTTGTGCTTTTTGATACTCGAAGACACGCACATATCTCAGGGTGTATATTTTAATTATGGGTTCATATAAACACATTGTAAAACCTACTAATTTAATTTCAATCTGCATGATAACACTCTTTAATGTCAATAAGATCTCAAGTGTTTTCACGTCTACTAAAATGCTTACAATAAACAACAAACAAATTGTACTGTCTCAAATCTAAACTAACCAAAAAAATCAACGCATGGGCAAGACATATATAGCCATCATCTGAATGCTCGGCCCATGTGTCATTGTTACTTTAAAAAAATCAGGATCGTTATAAAAAAAGTCACGAGGATTACCAATCATAAAAAAGCAACCATAGGTCAAACGTTGTAAACAACAAAACAAATTAACAAGTTATAAACAATTGTCCAAATGTGCTCCCATACCCAACAGAAGTGAAATGGCTTTTTTGTGCGCCATTACATACACAAAGACACCTTAGTGACGCATACTTAGGTTCTCTATTGCTACTTCGAAGTATAGTTTTTTATTACGAACACATAAATAAACCGATTTATAATTACCAAAGTTATCCGAATTTGAGTGATAACACCCTAAATAGCTCAAATTAGCCGCAAAGAAAGCATTGTACAGTTAAATACAAATATACTATGGGAGAATCTACAATTGCTTATATGCTTATTTAGCCGTGTTAGTTTAAATCATGGTAAAGAAGTTGTGAGGATCACCAACCATACAAAAGAAAGTAAACCGGCACCAATTACAAGCACAAAATGATAAAACAAACATGATAATTCTCTAAAGTCTCCAACACATGTCACATGCGATTCTTGTGCTCTCCATAAGCGAATACACATATATCTCATTCTCTATTTGGACATTAATAATCCTACTTAGAATTTACCAACTTTATCTAGATTTGAGTGATAAAACTCTCCGTAGCACAGTTGTAGCGTAAGCAAACATTATACAGTTCAATACCAATATACTAAGGGGGTGTCTACAATTGCTTATCAATTTAAAGGATTAATTCTAAAGAACTAACTTATCCACTATCAAAACAAGATAACCAAAATCTTAAGCATATGAAATTCACAAAATTAAACAAAAAAGAACTCACAGAAAACATAAAGAGCATCCCCTGAAGCTCGCCAAACTCCTGTTTTTCAAAACCCGAATCAAAATCATCGAAAACCGGACACTTGTTACAACACATCTCCAAATACAAAACCCCTTTGACCTCATCAAAAAAATACCCAACTTCCTTATCCTTAAACCAATCCTTAATCTCCTCATAACCGAACCCTAATGCCACGTCAGCACCCCCAGAACCAAACACATTGGCATCTATAACACGATTTATCAACTGATTCAGATACCCTTTTCGACGGCCTACAAAACCCACAACTACGATTCCTGGTTGTTGTTGTTGTTGTTGGAGTGGTGGTGGTGGGAGTGGAGGTAAAGGTGGTGGTGGGACGGTGGTTTGCGGTGGTGGTGGTGGTGGTGGTCGGATAAGTACACGCATAGGTGAACGATTATTATTGGGTGCCGTCATGAGAGAGAGTTGAATGTGGGGTTTGGAGTTTGAAGTGGGATTTAGGGGTTGTTTGGGAGTGCGGTTTGTTACAGATTATTTGATTATTGCGTTTTCAAAACGTAATAATCTATTTGGTAGTGTTTGGCAAGCACAAGCTTATAATCATTTATTTGCGTTTTGGGATCCTCAAAATCACGTGTTGAAAAAGCAACTCCACCCTTGCTTTTTGAAAACGCAATTAGCCTTTTTAACTGAAAATTACCAAACTGTCATTAATTGTCCATGTACCGATCACAGTCATCCGTAAAAAATGTTCACTATCCACGAGTTATTATACCTGATGCATGTCAAAGTTGATTCACGTATAATTCTAAATATCAGGATGTTCTTGAAACTTATCTTGGTGCCTAAAAGACATTGTGGAAGCCTTTATTAAATGCATCATCTGTTTTATTGATAGAATAACATCATATTCATGGTCCTGCAAAAAGAAAATCAAGCTGATAAAAGATGAGCCGATTACATAGTCTCCTGCATTTATTTAATCAGAAAAGGAAATAGTTAATACTTAAAGAAAGACAACGATACTATACTATACTTTGGTTATTGCTTAATGCATACGAAGTCTTAGACAAGTGATTTCACGCCAAGTTAGTTCCTGTACTTACCCTCTGCATTCTCTCTATTTTAACCTCACTTAATCTTTTTATAGCAGCAGTAAGCCTCGTGATCGCTTCATCGCATCGCTTCATGAATTATTTTAAGAGTAAAGGAAGACCAAACAGAAGTGAGGTTTGGAACCCGTAAAACCCGATAAGGCCTTCTGTCTTTGCAATTCTTCTAAAAGACGCTAACAATCCTATATTATTATACATACGTGTGTAAGACCATATCAAATATTGTTTATATATACAAAATAACTATAAAAAAACATACCACCTAACTTGGAAAGTTATCATAATAACCATGGAAAACAATATTAGGGAAAAAGAACTAACCGAGCTATGTGAATAGTATGTAGCAAACCCAGACGCCATCATCTCGACTACATTGAGTCTCTCTCCTGTTAGAGTCAAATACTCCCTTGGTATACAAGCTGATCATCTTTCATTCGTAAATAGATTATATACAACTTAAAATATTTGAGATATTCTTCTATTGAAAACCCTAAATCATCAATAACTCATACCTTGGTCAGATAACAAATTCTTGTGCGTGAGATTGTTGTTGGATCTCCAGGAAGTCTATGATAATCCTAATATCAACCCCTAATACCAACAAAAAACATATACATAAACAATAGGACACAATAATGCACAAAAACCTGATGTACGTTAGCATGATCAAAACTGTGAGTTGCTAAGAAACGTGTGAGAGGCAGTTTCATACCACGCTTTTTATAAATTAGGTTAAATATCCTAATTTAATAATTAAATGATTACTGCGTTTTTTAATCTATATCTAGTCTAAATAATTATCAGTATATTTTCTAAATTTAACCGATTTTGTTTTTAAAGCATGACATATTTGGTTTTCATTGTAAATCACAACTTCTAACTTGCTCTATTGGTTGCGGTGTTTGTTTGTTAACCCGCAGACCAAGGTTCAAACCTTGCAATGGACATAATTTTTATTAAAAGTCCGAATTTTATATAAAAAAACAAAAACGGAAGATTCCAAAATTATTAATCATTATTGTGCAAAATAATACCAAAAATAGTATATCCAAAGTTTATACATAAAATTATTTAAAAAAATAATTATATAATGACATGGCAACCAAGATGACGTGGCATTATGACGTGACATTAATTAGTCAAATGCATCCTGTTATATATAATGTAGTATATATATATATATATATATATATATATATATATATATATATATATATATATATATATATATATATATATATATATATATATATAGTAGGGATCCAGTGAGAAGTAAATTAAAATAAGAAGTGGTGAGAAGTGACTAAAATCACATATTTGAGATGCAACGACTTGCATTAGATGCATTTCTATTCATTTAGATGCACCATTTTGATTTTCGAACGTTAACTTGATGTGTAGATGGTGCAAATTGATTTTGATGATTTTGGCACATGCAGGGAACAAAAAAATAAAATCCATCTTTAAATAACCCTATTACATTAATCGACAAGGTTGTTGGCCTTGTAGCGTCTAATCGGCGATTAATCGGCCTTGTAGACCTTATTTTGCAACACTGATTAAGGGTACTTAAGGCAATTTCGACAAACTATTTTAAGCGTGTGTGTTTTAAAAGTTGTCAAGTTTAAAATTAATCAATTTTAAGATGTATTAAAGGTACATAGAGGCAATTTAGGCAAACTACTTTAAAATTAAAAAAATAAATAAATAAACCTTTTATATATATATATATAGTGTAACTTTATTTTCAGCAACAAATTAAGTGCGAGAACTCTCAAAAACATACATGCACGTCTTCTTGAATCGTATTTCTGCACATATGTTGTAAATAGAACAAATATGTTTTAAAAAAAAACATATTTGTTTTAAGGAATTTGATGAGAAATTAGAAATATAATTTTTTTCTTAGAAAGTGTGCATATTCAAAGAAAAATTTTGTATTTTTAATTTCTCATCAAATTCTTTTGAAAAAATATGTTTTTTTTAAACATATTTTTTTAATTTAGAACATATTGTAAAAATACAATTATTGAAGGCGTGCATGTATGTTTTTGAGAGTTTTCGCAGTTCTCGCACTTAATTTGTTGCTGAAAATAAAGTCCCCCTATATATATATACATGTTGTATTTATTATTAAAGGTTTAATATACTTCACGAAATATTTTAAATAACCGTTAGTTACCGTTATGATTTTATAACTAACTTAATGACTATTTAAATATGAACCGAAGAGAGGGTATCCTAGTTTATCTACAATTAGGGTTAGGTGCTATATAAACACCTCATTCCTCCTTCCCTTTTTTGGGGGTTCCACATAAAAACAATGTACGACACACTCTTCATCACAATTAATATATATGCTTCTTTTTTCCTCCCTGTGACGACAAAAACAAAAGGGCACATTTATTGTTTAATTCATATATTGATGTTACGTATGCATGCATGCTACGTGTATAATCAGTATATATTCACTAATCCCTTTTTCCTATTATCATGGCCGGAGGCCCCATAATTATAGACACAGTGGTTGATTTAATTCAATGTTTGGCATAAAACTGATAAAAATTTGTTCATGAGTGACATACTATTTGATTTTACAAAAGTAATGAGGTAACATGGATTAATATGAAGTAAACTTAAAAAAAATTATGTCTTACGGAGGGTTGTTGTGGTTTACATCTTTAACTGATGTAGAAGATGACTATTTTGAGTCATTCGCATTTTTTGCCCTTATAGGTTATAGCCTTTTTACACTTGTCTTCTACTTTTAGAGTTGGTTGTAAAAAAAAAAGATCTTTAATACCCCTCTAAAAAAAATGCTGAAATTCTAAGATGTCTAATTTGGTAATTTTAATCACAAATTTTAAATTACCACTGATTAAGGAAGTAAATTAAATACTAAAAAACTTATCAAAGAAGCTTCACCCCATCCCTATAGTCACCAGCACCTCCCTCACCCCTTTCTCAACCATAATCATTTTTGAATGGTAACTCTAGATCATCATCCGAAAAACGCAATATTATTTTGTTAATGTAAACCGATTGTTTTCTTTACTCTTTTGTTGCAGGGATGAATAAGATTGAAAGAATTCATTCACAAATGTGTATACAATTCAAGATTCATCTTTTGATATAAAAAGGTATGAATGTGCTTTCTGATAATTTATGTTACTCATTGTTTTTATATTTAATTTGTGATGAATTTCTGAATTTTCCTTAACAAATTGATGATTGGATTTTGTGTACACTATGTGTTTGATAGAATGTGTGTGAAGCTAACATTATTATCAATTGAGGTTAGCCACTATGGAGGTGCTTTTCTAAATTAGTTATTCATATCTTCTGTTAATAAGTTAAAGAATTTCATGGAAATATATGCAGGTTTGTGATGATGCCATTATTGAGTCTATAGGAATCTTGCTTATAATCAGTGCATATCAAACAAACATACGGTATTAAATAACTTTAATTTTTAAAGAGTTATTACATTTGAGTTGTTAACATCATACAAAAATATACAATATCTATATATAAAAGTATTATAGGCTTTTTAGTGAACTAGCAATGATGGAAGTGTTTTATGCGACAATGAGTTGATCAAATTTTTTTCATGTTATCTAAAACTTGGTAGCTTTAATTTGTTTCAGATTAACATATATTTGGTGTTTTGGCGTTGGCTTAATGCATGATTGTTGATATTGAAGACGCTTTATTAGTGATACTGTCTATATGAGTTTGTGGTGAAAATAAGATATGTTCACAATATTGCTTATTGGTTTCTTTGATGTAAATTTCTTATAATCTATATAATATTTTTACACATGTGATGTTTACGGGTCAATAAACTATATATCTTTTTACACATGTGATGTTCACGGGCCAATAAACCATATAATCTTTTTACACATGTGATAACAACAAATGCTTACACATTTATCAATTTGAAAAATATGCGCATGTTAATACTCATGCAGTTGGTTTGAAGGTGATTGCTTCGTGTTTGGGAGACTCTTGAAGAGTGAGAAGCTGGAACCACTATGCAAGTCGTTTCTTATAAAGGTTTGTTAAAAGGTATCCTCTTAGTAGATATGAAAAAGTGGATAGGGAGAGATCAATCACCATACACCGAAATAGGGCAACGAGCTTGCTCAGGCACAAACGTTTCTTATAAAGGTATGCATCTATCTATAGAGTATCTAATTTATAATTAAAGTAAAAGATGGAATAGGTTTCGGCAGCATGATGCTTTCTTTGTTTTTTTTGGTAAGCAGAATAGATACTATGTTTTGAGTTTATTAACATTTATTATTTTCTAGAAGATAATAATTTATCTTTATCTAAGCGCAAGTTCTAATAGAAATGAGTTAAGAAAATATCTACAAACATAGGGTGAAATAAGTTGAGGTATGTTCTAACTCTTTTTCATGGTTAAGTCGTTATTTGTGGGTGAAAAAAGTTGTGTTTAATATGCAATAAGCAGATGACAAGATATTGATTCTAGGTAATGCTATATTATGTTTCTTAATGGACGAGTATCCCTTAATTTCAAATAGGTTATACTAAGAAATTAAATGTTTAAGTTCTCAATTATACAGGTCAACGGTACATACATGCACACAATGCTACAAACATTTCTTTTAGAAATCCGCTTAAATTCCTTATTAGCGAGTATGCGATACTTTCGTTACATCTACACATATGTTATGATTTATGTGATTATGTATCCAAGCATTTTTTTTATTCGTTTCCTACAATATGGTTATGTCTTTGGTTGTATTTACAAGAAATTGGAAACAAGGCGCAAGTTAACCACTTTGGATGCGCATTTTTGAGCATGGGAGGACATGTTGAATGATGAAAAGTTGCTTTAATTTACAGATTGCTCGATAATTCTAGCTCACGTAAAAAGTAACCAAAGAATTTTAGGTTTTTATAAAAAACCTGAGGGCTATTTTCTTTCATTTTTTCAGATTTGAGATCTACAAAACCTGTACATATAACCTGCACATATATCCTTGGCCTATAAAGTAGTTTAAATACTTATGGCCTTAATTAAAGAAGTTGAATCGTTGAGTAGCCTTCTAATACATTAAAAGTAGACAATAGGCTGCTTTCTACACGTTTCGGGTCTTCATTACCCTCTGATGCTTTGCACTCAGCGGGTCTTCATTACCCTCTGATGCTTTGCACTCAACGGGTCTTCTATACTTAGCCTAATTTCAGTTTAAATCTAGGCAGAGACAATTGGGTACTTAATTAGCCCAACAACCTGGATGGCTGAATCAATCTTTATGGTCTTCTATACTTATTCTTTGGAGCGGTTCAAAAATTATGATAATTTTGATAATTTTGTAAGTAAAGAAACAATCTTCTTAATGCTTTTCTATACTTATTCTTTAGGATAGTTCAAATATTATTTGTGTCAAATTTTAATGAACACAAATCTATTAGTAATTAGAATTACATACTCTAGAAGTGAAATTCTGATATTCATTATTGTTTCTGCATACGCAGGAAACACATTTTTGAGATGTCTAAGTGGATACATTAACATATGTTGTGGTTCCAAGGAAGAAAACAACTCAACACCAAAACGAGCATGTAAAATGTATTGTTTCTTGAAGTTTTCATATGTATTAAAAATGTTGCTTATATTAACTTACTCTATATCGTCTTTCTCCAATAGAAAAACATTACAACACCTTCATCTTTCGGTTACAATTTGGATAAATAAGTAATATACACTTTAGTCATTTGTTTTATTAGAATTGCTAAAAGAAATATAACCTTCTTAAGTGACACACTTTCTGATTGTTTCTTACCAATATTTAAAGAAAGAAGTCACCATCGGTTATTTTGGTAACAAATTAAAACTGTGATTTCGCGGTTTTTTATTTAACCCCATCAATTTCGCGGTTTGGCATGGCCGCTTGACGGTCTACAAAATCTACCGTCAATTACAAAAGTACACGATGTCGGTCCACTATTATGCTCATGTTACCAAATATCACGTCATACTTATTGAACAAATAGCTATTATACAATCCGTACTATATATTTTTTTATTCAAGTTAACTTTTAAGACACATGTTTATTTGTAGGAAGTTATATTCATCATTCATCATTTACTTTATTAAAAAGGGGAACTTGGGTCATAAATGCATTAAATGCAAACCGGACCCGGCTTTTCCGGCGGGTTTGGCCGGTTCCGGCGGGTTGACCCGGTCCAACTTTTTTTTATATTAATCCCTCACCGCCCCGACCTATTAATAGTACCTTAACACGTGTCTCTTCCCCTTAACACATACACACAACCTCTCACATCTCCCACGGTCTCTCCCACTCTAAAACACACATAAAAACTGCCTCCTTTTTCTTACCGGTGGTTTCTCGCCGGAAAAAAAAAACAACACAAATTGATTATAAACACACACGCACGATCCTCTGTTATCAAGATTCAAAGAAAAAGACTTCA
>BQNB010104960.1:0-23706 GCA_026074375.1 Tanacetum coccineum
ACATAAACACATAATTATCATAACACATAGTGAAACTCAAGTCAATACCAACGGTTTGACTAACTTGCTCAAAGCACAGTTGTCACAGGGTACGTCATTAGTACAGTTTTGGGACGACTAGAATTCATGGTAGTATTTATTTTGCAGAAGAATGGGAAAGAAAAGTTAAATCATTACCCCCATATTTGTTCAATAGTCTCCATGTTATGTTGATCCACCTCAATTTGGGTCATTAGTTAGCTTATGTATTGAGTATCAAAAACTCAAGTGTAGGGGTGCATTTATAAGCCCCAAGTGATGTATTTATCTTTTTTTAAGAGAGAAAAAAAGGAGAAAAAAAGAAAATAAAAAGAAAAGAGATTGATGTAGAGTTCTGTAGAGTATTGTATATCTTTGTCTGAGTCTTTAGCTTAGCAACCCAATCAACATGTATTATTATAAGATAATTAACTCACCACTTCACCACATATTCACCTAAAAAGTCACCCCTAAATATATCTCATCCATTTCCGTTTCCATTATTGGGATCTTACACCTACACCCCACAACCCTTAAAGACCTCTTTGATAGTAATTTCTAGTACTTGCACCTAGCGTTGGAGGTTTGTAACACCCCCATTTTTACAATATAGCAGCGAAAGCTAATCTGGGGTATTACTTCATGGAAACAACAATCATAATCATAGAAAATGACCCAAAAGAGACGTTTTTTCAAAAGATATGTTATCATTCATTTCAAATCAGAGTTTTACAAAGGCAGGTCCCCAAAATCTAGTTACATACAATGTGAATGATAACAAGTTTTAGCCATCTTTGAGTCCATGCCACTCCATGCCATAAGTTGCTCAATTACCTGAGATAAACATGCATAAAAAGGGTCAACACAAAGGTTGAGTGAAATTCATAGATTTGAAATGTAAATAGATAAAAATACAAGTTATATGAAAATAGTAGGCATTACTGGGATCCATTTTTCTGGAGAACATTATTATCATGGAAAACAGTTGAATATTATTATATGGTTGAATGCAAGTTACTATAATGGTAATAATTGCAACGAATACAATTATCCTGGAAAATCAGGGTAACATTATTATTGCACCTAGCTTCATGACATTAGATACTTTAACAGGAAATCACCGTAGTGATATTGGTTACGGGACGTGAGATGTCCCCAGTGGAAAAGGTAACTTTCGGCAAGGTGGGTACCTATTAGGACAAATATAGTGCGTTTGGCTACCCCAAGTATGGGTACAAACGGGAGTCGTCACCCCCAATAGATCTATTCACAATATTCGCGTTCACTCGCAATGCAAGTAATGATTCATGATATGGAAATGGCACTGGAAGCTACTTAGGCAATAATATATCTGGATAGCATACAGTTGGAAAAAACACTGCATTCATGGTTTATATCAGGTATCACAGGTTTATAAAGTATTCAAAAGATTGAAATGAGGGAGATTATGAATTCATTAAGTCTTTGAAAAGTAATCACATTGTTATAAGATAAATGAGTATGTAAAAGAGTTTGTAACAAGCATGTATCCCCCTCGCAGGTTTATAAAACATGTAAAATAGTAAAGGCGTGGTTATGATTTTAATGTCGGTAGATGCAATAAATATTTCAGAATGAAAGCTACGACCTTATACACAATTTATCCGGGGATAATGTTGATATAGCAAAATGATAATAAACGCACGTCACGCAACCTGAGTAAATATGTTGAGTCTTAGGAAGATTGTACTCTAGAACTTTAGTTTTAAGAGTTATTGTGTGGGGGGGGGGGGGGGGAGATTTAGATTGAAGGGTTTGAGATAATGTATCACGTTTGGGCTCTTCATAATTCAAAAGTCATTAGTAATACATTTGAAGATGGCTTGTGGAACTTTTTAATTGTTAACCCAACAAATCAGTCAGAAAACGGTAATACCAAGAATGATACCGCACTTAATATGAAGCTCCCTAGTATTGTGATATGATATAATAGGTTTTAAGTGTTTTGATTAATATCTAGAAATGTTAAGCATGAGGAAGCATTAATTAAGTTATGTCTTGTAAGGTTTTTAATGTGTTTATTATACTTTTCAAAATGTAAATTCTAGACTTTGAGTTTGAGAAAAGTGGCAAAATATACCTTGGGTGTGCAATTTTACGACTTAGGTCCATTAACTTTAAAAGATATTACAAAAGTAAAAACCTTGCATTTGAAAGTGACATATAGACCCCTTTAGTTATAACTTTGATAAAATGACGATTCAGCCCTTCTAGTTATTATTTTAGAAGTTAGATATTTATCCATTGCATGAATAATATTTTATCAAAAAACATGTCCAAATTGCCATGCAAGGCTTATTTTAGTACATTTCACTAAAAGGTGAATTTATAAGTTATAATAAACTAAAATATGAAGAGTTAAAAAACGCAAGGTTTATATTAACGATTCGGTAAGCTAGAAAGCAAAACGGGTCATATTAAGGTTTTAAAACGTAATGCGGGGTTTTATGTTCAAATTCCTTCATTAATCAATAAAGTGGTTATTTTAACATTAGTTAAGCATGATAGGATAGATTATAACAACATTTAACCATTATAACATTTAGTTTTAAGAAAAACATAAAATTAGGGTTTCGGGCGTACAGTTTTGGATCAAAATGGAAATTGAGCATGAATTGAGTTATGAAACTTTAACAAGAGTTTATTTTAAAACCATGAATAAATTAGTAAAGAGAAATCTTGTAAGAGGTTTACCTTCCAAACTTTTTGAAAATGATTAAACATGCGTTGCTTGTCAAAAGGGAAAGCATCACAGAGCATCTTGTAAGTCCAAAACAGAGAACTCAATTAGTCTTCCTTTACATTTGTTGCATATGGACTTGTTTGGTCCAACATTTGTAAAAAGTTGGATACGCCGTATCCAGTGGAAGTGGATTCGCCGTATCAGGTTATCGACCCGAACAATGTATTAAGAAAAATAATTTAAATACGCAAACAATTAAACACACATATAAACAAGCAAACAATAAAACTAATAAATATACAAAAATTTACATAATATACAAGAATATACACTACTCCTAAGGGGTTAGATCTAATCTAATGCTAAAAACCAAAATATCAAAAAAAATCAAGATTAATTTTTACTCTCCGGCAGCGGCGCCAAAAAACTTGATGTGTCGTTAAGGTATGTTATTTATTGATTTCAAGTTTTAAATTTATATTTTTCCGACTAAACCAAAAACAACACATTAACGGGCAGTGTACCCGGTCGGTAGTAGTTTCGTGGTAAGTAGGGTGTCGAACACTTGAAGCGAGGTTAAATCTCTCAATTTAATTAATACCTTGGTTATCTAATCTATGCTAATTCTAATCTATTCTAAACCTATGTCAGTCCTAATCCTAATTCTAATGGGTAAAAGAGGTTTTCAGCCTGAGAAACTGGTACGGTTTGGTTGGTGACTATAATCAATTCAAGGCACTTTAACCCACGCAAGACAATTAACAGAAGATAGAAAGAGCGGTTGGGCCAAATATAAGAAAACTGTATTAGCCATTATTAATCCAATTAGAATGTTGGTTTTTTTATTAAGTGCAATGATTTCTTCTCTCGAGGTGGCATATCATTCTTAGACTTAGGCGTTACATCATCCAAAGCCTAGACACATTAATTCTGTCACAATTAAAGCATCCGCATAAAGCATCCTTATTTGCTGATTATAATATATTTTAGGGATTAAAGCAATGGTGATCTTGTTAAACCCTAGCTCATAGAGACTTTATCCACTTACTGCTTAATGGCAATTTATACTCTAGTAGTCACTTGTCTAATTATCCAATAGAATCAGAACGTTATTTTTTGAATTATCTAGGTTCACCTTCTAGTCAACACGATCAATAAACCAAAGCCAATACCAATTAACTAGTTAAGCCTGAAGCGTATCCTAGACACAGATTTAGAAGGACAATATTTGTGATCCTATGATTCTAGATGTATAAATCACTATATGGAGAGCTATCCCAGACTCTAGATTTACTTGGTCCGTATCACTAGATCCAGTTGAATGATAGGTCACATACAAAAGCACGTAAACAAGTATAAATTGATAAACATAAACAAGCATTCAACGATAAATCAAGAAATCGGGATAAACAAATAACAAACATTCAGATCTTCATAATAATGGCTAATACCCAAAGGTATTAGCCTTCAAACATCATAATAAATACAATAGCAATTATTTAGCCAAGGTAAACTAACCGAGTTAACAAATGATACCAAAAACTGAACGATTACTAAAGTATATGAAATTAAACGTTGTTTCCTATGGAATTGATAGCGTTGCTCGACCTCTTCTGCTCTTTTTCTCCTCTGAAAATCGAATTTTATGTTTTAGGTATCGAGAATATGATTTAGCACACTAAAAACTCTTTTTTGAGTTTTCTATTTATAGGGTCTGGAAGTCGGTTTGATACGGCATATCCAATGGATTGGATACGGCGTATTGGGGTTTCTTGGAGTAGGGACCACGCTTGATATCTTCTAGAATATTATATTACTATATATCCAATATGGCGTATTGGTCTTTACTGGGTACGACGTATTGAGCTTGTTTCCTTCGTGGTCTTTGGTGAGTGCAGGCACGGATACGCCGTATCTTTCTTGATGGATATGGCATATTGGTTGTCAGAACAGTATTCTTCAAAATATCTTTGTTTAAGCTCCAGAATGCGTGCCTTTTGCTAATATTCACCAAGTACTTCCATAATTACTGAAATTCTTAAATATAAACGATTAAGTAACAATTTTTTGCAATAATTGTATAAAATGGGTTAATAACATGGGATAAATGATGCTATAAAATAAACGTTATTTGATGTCATCAGACGTCTAGAGAAATGCGAGTGTATAGAAAGGATACCATCGGTAACTGACGAGGTGTCATTTTATACACTTTTTCGTGGTCATTTAACCCCCTAAATCATGCAAATATGCCCAGATTATGTGCATAATCGTTTGTTTTTATGTTTTTAGCATTTGGATAGCTTTTGGAGGAATTATACGTGACTTGGGCTCATTTGGAGAAGAAACGGACAAGACTACGACTCTACACCAAATCTCTTGAAGAAATATGCATTCAAACGGTGGAGACGGCGTCGCGATTTCTTACGCTGGCGTCAGATCATATAAGAGACGGCATCAGGATTCTCAAGATGACATCTAAAAGTAGCCGCCTCAGAAGAAACCCTAGAAGATTCATCAAAGTGACGGCATCAGAAATATTGCCATGCCGTCGCAACCCATTTTCCTATATATACCAACTCGTTTTAGGGTTTTTAGTGTGTAATTTTTGGGAGACGAACCCTAACTTTAATAGTTCGAGTGTAGCAGCTTTTAGGCCGTTTTTAGGGCCTCAAAACCCTATTGTATCAGCCTTCTATCCATGATTTAATCAAGTGAAGTTCATTTATCTTTAATCACTTAATATGTCTATGTGTTTTGTGATTGATTCTTGTTCTTCTTCTTTATTTAACATGCTAGGCTAGATCCTTTAGTATTTACTTATGATTGCATGAAACTTAATATGTAGATCCTTATTATGTTGCTTCTTGTGATGGATGTGCGCGTTAGGCTTTAGAAAACTAGCCATAAGATATTAAATTGGCATAGACGTCTAGGGAAACGCGAGTGTGTAGAAAGGATACCATCGGTAACAGTCTTCATACTACCTTACCCCTAATATGGTTGATCCCTCTTAAGTGTTTTAATTGCATGTAATGTACTCTTAGGGGCCTTGTAATAGTCTTCATACTACCTTACTTGTGCGTTGCCTTAACGGAATATTACATAGACGGCGGGTTCGTGTAATTCGTTCATGACTTAGGAAATACTTACACAGATCATTGCAAGAGTGACAAAGCAACATAATTTGGAGAAGCATAATAAGGAGTAATGCATGATTAAGTAAATACGTTCGTTTACCATATAATTATCACTAGTAGTTTAGATTTTATTATTAGTTTAATTAGTTAAAAACAACCAACCTCTCAAACCATGATATTTACTTGCTTTTATAAAAACATAAAAACACAAAAAGAATCTCCTCTCAACCACTTAGACCTCTGTTAGATTACATTCAAGCCTTTTTGCAACCTATTCCCCTAGAGAACAATAACAACCCCCGAGTCTTGCCTATACTACACTACAATGATTAGGTGCACTGCCTAGGGGATTGTAAAACTTCCTGTGAAGTCCTTACAAACCGCACATCAAGTTTTTGGTGCCGCTATCAGGGAATAGTAAGGTTTCAAATTTTGTTTAACTTAGGTCTACTTTCTTGATTCCTATCAAGTGAGATTTTATTTTTAGTAAATTAGCTTTCTTGTAGTCTATCTTTTCTTTGTGTTATTTGTTTTGTAATTCTTTTCGTTGATCTCCATGGGAGACGAAAATTCTATCCGTACTCTTAGAGAGTACTCCAAACCTTGCCACGAGGGCTATCAAAACACCATTAAGCTCCCAATGGGAACAATGTGGTGCCTCTGCGATCCGACACCATCCGGTTGGTGCAAAACGGATGCTCATTGTTGGGAATTATTGATTTGATGATACAAAAGAACTTACTTAAAAGGATAAAGAATGAAACAAAAGGATCAAAGTCGTCTATATGGAATTCTACAAAGATGGAGGATTCTAGAAGATTTGGTCAAAGATATGAAGATAAAGATTAAGAAGATTTAATTTCCTAATACAATTAGTTTTCCTTGTAAGTCTAGATTGGATTCTATATATAAAGAGATCCCTAGACATTGTTTATGTGTGTTATGCGTGTGATTGTGCGTGCACAAGTAAAGATGTAGACGTCTAGTTGTTTGTTGTAGTCTCAAGGTTTTTGACCCTGTTACAGTTAGGTAATCGTTTTATACTGATCATATAGAATTGGGGCTTGGTGTATGAATGTAAAACATTGTTTAATAACATGGATTATTTGTTTAAATTCCACTGTGCTATATCAATCTTGGTTATTATTAATCCTAGATAAGTTCTAAAGAAACTCGAGCTTAAACGATTCTCCATAATTGGTATCAGAGCCTGGTGGCTCTTGATCTAGGATCTACTAAGGTTTTACAATTCGGTAAAAGAAAGAAAAGAATTTCTGGTTTATCTTTTCTTTTTCAGTAACTAATCAATTTCGGTGATATTAGGGTTTTACAAACCCTAATTCGGTAAAGGAGATAAGTGTGATATACAGTTACAAGATACAGGGGTTCGTTTAGTAGGTTTTGAACAAACTCTAATTCTTTCTAAACCGATCTACTAAGAGTGTTGATTTGTGCTTATCTTTGTTGCTCTTAAATGACAGACGAAACCTTAGATACTTAAGGGTTTGGTTATTCTATACAGCAAGGCTTTTTGAAGATCAGGTATATGAATACAAGGTTTATTGATGATCGACAAGTTTTTCTTAAAAATTAGGGTTTCAATTTTAAAGGTGTCAAAGACGTGGGTTTACTAATAAAGAAGGTTTTTAAAGCAGTTTATACTGCTAGAAGAATCTGTATTGAAGAAGAACCTGTGATACAAACGATAGAATCCTTACTAAAGTTAACTTTAATCTGTGAATTATGACAGTTTTGAATCACACAAATAGGATGTTTGATTAGCGTGTTTATGTAATCGCAATTCTTTATTCTTGGACGAGATTTAGGGTTTTCCAAAACCCTAACAGGTTGTCGACATCAAAAGGTTCAAAACAGAAGAAGAAAGTTGATGTGTTCGGTTCTTGGATAGATGAAGAAGCAGCAGGTATCATAAAGGTTTGAAGGTTTAGGTTGCTGCACGTTTTGTAAACCCTACTGATTAGGGATTTCATTTGCCTTTGTTGCTTCTTTTGTGATCAGATCTGATGCTCATGCTATATTAATGCTGCTAAGATAAAATAGTATTAAGTTTCTACTGCTAGCATTAAACGCAGTTACTACTGCTTGGATTTAAATGATATACTATTGTTAGCATAGTTACTACTGTTAGAATTTTGAGCGTTAATGTTTCAAAGGCTATTTTTAGAATTTAACAACAAGTGATTACGGGGATAATTCTTTATTATTTATTTGACGTTGAAGTGGTGTTTCACGGGTACGTGTTTTTAACATATCTTAAAGTCGAGTTCTAGCAGGCTGGTGACTTTGAAGATAACTTGTTTGAGCTTAAAATTGATGTTGACGAAGACTTGTCATATCTAGCAATGTGTGATCTATAAACTTTTGGTGCTCAATGCGCACATTTGCTATCACTTAAAGGAGTTACGTTGTAGTGCTCAGTGTCTCATATAGTTGAGGATTTTGTCAAGAGATTGAGGTCTACTTATACTTCAAGGAATTACGTATGAGTTTGGAGTCACGTGGATAGTACAAGACATAAGACACAAGTTTGGGTTATTCTACTCAGCATCAAGTTTGTAATACTGACTTTTTTTCCATCAGTAGTCATTACAAAGAGCTAACATAATAAGAGATTCAATAGATGGTTAACATATTGGTTTCAGGGGAAGCATATGATAAAGTGTTTAACCATCTACATGCACCACTTGAGGGGAAGGTTTTCATTACTGCTGCTAAGTCATTATTACTACTGCTAGTTTAAGTTTCTACTGCTTGAATTCATTATTCGTATTATGCGTCATGGGGAGTAATTTGAGACATTGGAAAGCTTGGATTAGAAGTGTAATATATGGTTTGTAGTTGTAAAGATCAAAGTTGCTTATATCTACAGTCCCCTAATGGATAATGACAAAAGGGGGAAGAAGATGTTACAGAGGATGTTACAGAGATGATTTGCAACTTATAGATCTTGTGGTGACATGGCATGGATGTTTAAAGGAAATCTTAAGTTAAGGGGAAGATTGTTTCATTCATGAAGACCAAAACTTTAAGGGAAGTTCATGCTGAAGATTGTTTTGTCATCATCAAATAGGGGAAGATTGTTGGGAATTATTGATTTGATGATACAAAAGAACTTGCTTAAAAGGATAAAGAATGAAACAAAAGGATCAAAGTCGTCTATATGGAATTCTACAAAGATGGAGGATTCTAGAAGATTTGGTCAAATATATGAAGATAAAGATTAGGAAGATTTAGTTTCCTAATACAATTAGTTTTCCTTGTATGTCTAGATTGGATTCTATATATAAAAAGATCCATAGACATTGTTTATGTGTGTTATGTGTGTGATTGTGTATGCACAAGTAAAGATGTAGACGTCTAGTTGGTTTGGTGTAGCCTCAAGGTCTTTGACCCTGTTACATTTTGGTAATCGTTCTATACTGATCATATAGAATTGGGGCTTGGTGTATGAATGTAAAACCTTGTTTAATAACATTGATTCTTTGTTTAAATTCTGCTATGCTATATCAATCTTTGTTATTATTAATCCTAGATAAGTTCTAAACAAACTCGAGCTTAAATGATTCTCCACACTCATTCTACGGACTTTGGTCTGAGGATCCAAACCAACATCTCAAGGATTTCTTAAAACTAGTGGACTTATGATGAGGTGTCATTTTATACACTTTTTTGGGGTCATTTAACCCCCAAAATCATATGTTTATGCCCAAAATAGGTACTTAATCATTTCTTTTCAGGTATTTCTCATTTGGAAGGCATTTGGATGAATTATACGTGACTTGGGCTCATTTGGAGAAGAAACGGACAAGATTACGAACCAACACCAAGAGTCTTGAAGATTTGTGCTCACAGAGTGTTAGGTTTAAGAAAAAGACTCGGTCACCCCGTGCATTGTCTAGAATAGCATAGTTCGTAGTTTAATCGTAAGCGTATGACTCATGGTATTGGGCTGGGTCTTTTACCCACTTGTAAGCCCATACCATAGCCCATTAGGGCATCTAAACACATGTATTTATACCCCTTTCTAGCCATAGGAAGGGGTTCGTTGTTCATTTAATATTACACACACTTAAGGTGTTTTCTCTCACTAGAAATCTCACTTTCTCTCTCTACAATATAAGGCCAACCCCTAATCTTTACCTTGTGTTATGATATCCAATATCTTACAATTGGTATCAGAGCTCATGGGATGATTAGCTAGATTGTGTGTGCGTTTTCTTGGTTAGATTAGATCAAAAGTTTGGTTTTAGAAGGTTTATGGTCTTATTCTTGACACTATTTGATTCTCACGTTTGTGGTGTTAAAGTTGGTGTTTTTATTATTGGTATAGCCTTCTAGGATCAAGTTGTGCAAAAGAAACTAAGCAAAAACGTTTAAAAGGGTGATTTTAGGTGTTTTTTGGTGGTAAAAGTCGTATTTTTCTTCATTGCGTTTTGTCTCACTGGCATATTCTTGGTTGATTCTTGGTTTGTTTTGCCATCCGAGTGTTTTGTCAGAAAAGTACACTGCGTTATGTCATTTTGGATAAAGGACAATTATAAATACCGCGTTTTGTCTTATTAGGGATTGCGTTTTGTCTCTGTGTTTGCTATCCTGCGTTTTTGCCTTGGCGTTTTGCCTAGTTAAAGACCTGTTATTGGCGTTTTGCCTATGAGAACTCTGCCCATTTCACAAACTTGATTGACTGTTTTGGCCAAAACTTGATTGCGTTTTTGTCGCAAAAATTTGATTAGCGTTTTGTATCAAGATTGGATAGCGTTTCTGTCTCAAGATTGGATTGCGTTATGTCTCCAATGACATTCATTTTCGTTTTGTCCTCAGACTTCATTGCGTTTTGTCTCAAGACTTTCTTGCGTTTTGTCTCAAGACATCCTGCGTTTTGTCTACTTTTGAATACCTTCACTGCGATTTGATAGAAAGAAACTCTGGCAAAAATTTTCTTCATTACGTTAACTCATTTCAACCTAAACCAAATCACATATTAAACAACATAATCACCTAATCAAACAATCAATCATTCACTTTTAACATACAATCACTATTCATCCGTAAACCGATACCAAAGTTTTACTCATAATACAGTAATCAACCGATTCTAGTAATACAGATGATCTTCAAGCTTGCGTTTTTTGATACCCGCCCTCCATGCTCGATAGACTGATACAATCATGTCAACAACGAATCCGATTGTACTGTAGAGGAAAGGAAGATGGATTGCTAACTATTTAGTCTATTGACCAGGGACCAATTTGACTTGAAACACAAGGAGTAACACTTAGAGACTACCCCAGAGGGAGGTGTACTTCCTTGACGCAGAACTGCCTCAAAACTTATGATGTTCTCAGTGACACATGAAAAAACGATACGATGTAGAATGTCCTGAACCAATATGTGCTTCAAGGATTACCCAAAGACATCTCAAGCTCATCAACACAACGTTGAAGCAAAAGCAATTTGGGACAAACCGTCAAAATGCTTCCTCGCAGGTTCCTGAACTCACAAAAGAGAGACATAGGAATCTTAGTTGTATGATGAATTTGAGCGGTTCAAGATGCTTCCTGGTGAAAACATCAATGAGTACTATGTTTGATTCCACAAGCTGGTCAATGACATTAGGAATATCATAATGACAATGCCGAACATTCAGCTGAACTCCAAGTTTGTGAACAACATGTCACCTGAATGGGATAGGTTTGTGACAGCCGTTAAACTTAACAAAGGTCTGAAAGAGACAAATCATGAACAGCTGTACGCATATTTAAAACAACATGAGAAGCATGCTACACAAGATCGACTGATCATTGAACGAATCACTCCAACTACAAATGATCAACTTGCTTTTGTCTCAACTGTTCAATCCTATGCCCAATCGTCACATGTACAGTCTCATCAATATCCATCTTCATCAGCAGCCCCTCAATCACCACATATTTAATCACTTCAGCATCTGTAATTCCCTGAAACATCACAAATTAATTCCGGACACACTCAAACTGAGTAAAACGTTACAAATAAGATAACCTCAAACTTGAATAAATACTTGACAACCTTATAATTGACCAAACAAATGGCAACTCCTTGGCCCAATTCTTTAGAGCAACACTTCCTCAGACAAACAATCAACTTCAAACCTCGTCTAATACCCGAAATCAAGCAACTATTCAAGATGGTCGGGTTGTTGTTCAGAATGTTCAAGGGTGACAGAATCAGAATCAGAATCAGAGGTATTTGGCTCGGGGAAATGGTGCAGCAGGAAATGGGGGTGCACAGAATAGAGCTGGGAATGCCAACGCAGGTCAAGGAAAACTGATCAAGTGTTATAATTGCAATAGGCTTGGACACATTGCACAGAACCGTACTCAGCTAAAGCGTCCACATAATTCTGATTATTTCAAGGACAAGATGCTGCTGATGCAAGCCTAAGAAAATGGTGCGGTGTTGGATGAAGAACTACTCTTCCTAGCTGGTGAACAGGCTAACACTTTTGATGCAGATGTGGATAATCAACCAGTCCAAGACATAGCTCTGAATGAGGACAACATTTTCTAGGCAGATGAATGTGATGCTTTCAACTCAGATGTTGATGATGAACCAACTGCTCAGTCCATATTCATGGCCAATTTGTCCTCAGCCAGACCATCAAATCTACAAGCTGGTCCATCTAATGCATCAATCATATCTAAGGTACCTATTCTGGAAAATGCTATTGATCACAGTGTTACTAATCAAGACGAACATGAGATTCATAATGAAGTACAACAGGCAGATATTATTGACTCAACTACTGAGGATATGGGTAATTGTAATGTTATCCCATATGAATAATATTTGTCAGTCAATAATATTTCTGTTGTACCAAGTTGTGCATCTTCTGCTCTAAATGATGCTTGTGTGTTGTCTGATAATGATGCAAACGTTCCTCATGACCCTATAGCCACTGAACTTAATATATACAAGGAACAAGTTGCTATTTATGAACAACGTGCTAAGTTTGAACTGACTGAACATGAACAGAGAATGAATGATCAAATGCGTATGCTTATTTAAAATCGTAATAAAAAGGAAGAAAATCTTAAAAAGGAACTTCATTCTGTCAAGTTGCAACTTAATTCAACTATGGAAAACAACAAGATAATTGAAGAAACTGTAACTGCTTTGAAACAAGAGTTTAAACAGAAAGAAACCAAATTCCTGACTGATTTTTCCAATCTGAAAAACCTAAAAGATAAACTTGAGAACAAGTTACACTCACAAGATCAATCCATTCAAACTGTCCATATGATGCTTAATCCTACAAAGGTGTATGAACAAAAGACTAAAACAACACTAGGTGCCCAGAACCCTTTTTACCTCAGATAGGCCAAAAAGGCTAAACCGGCACTTTATGATGGTGAAGAACTTCTTAAGCCACATCATGTACCTGTAATTGTTCCATCATCTGAGGAAGACCTAGATTTAGCTAAGATTACCAGAATTAAAATGCATGAGAAAATGAATGACTCTGCGTCTGTGGAAAAGAGGGTTAAAATTATACCCCCTAATTATTCAAAAGAAAATTTTATGGCCACATTCACCCCTCAGACTCAACTGACACCTGAGCAAGTATTTTGGTCCTTAGATCTAGAAAAACGAAAGGCCAAAGAACTCAAAGCAAATGCCCCACCCCTGCCAGTACTACCACCTGCGACTGTGTATCCACCCAATACACCTGTCCATCTGGTCCCCCGAACGCTCCCAACCACAAGTCAAGTAAATATTGGTCTGTATGTAATTACTCAACTTTTTTGGGACTTTGAAAAGACTTGTAAGAAACGAATCACACCCACGGGAATAACTGAAGGGGAAAGGGGTTTTGAACAAACAAAACGATGTTACTTAACCGAGGTCATTCCATTTTTCAATCTACTCAAAGAACATTTTGACGGAGTTCAAAAATCTCTGGTCACTGAAGTTAGGGCAATGAAAGCCGTTTTTGAAAACTTAGAAGCCGAGGTGGACCAGAATGCGATTGATTTAAAGAGTAGTGAGATTGAACGGAAAAACCTTCTCATCGCAAATGAGAATTTAATTGCTGAATGCTTGTCCCAGGATGTGTTTTATACTGTTACTGACTCTGCTTTAACTCCTTCTCAATTTCATGAGTTATCTATAGCTTATAATGTTGCAAAGACCCGTGCGGTTGAACTTGAAGCTGAGAATTTAAACTTGCATAAAAAAATTCAAAATGATGATCATGATAACATGGTCAAGCATCTTTCAAGATTAGAGGTTGACAATCTTAATTTGCAATTAAAATATCAACATCTAAAAGACAGAACTGAAACTTCTAAATCCAGGACATCTATGGATGCTCCTGAATTTAATGCATTTTTTGAATTAAATGAAAAAAATGCTCAGCTTCAAACTCACAAGAACATCATCCTTAAATGAATATCTCAAAATTTCTCAGTTGAAAGCTAACAAGAGTGATGTGACTGGCACCCTTCTCCCTCAGCCTCTAGAGTCTCAGAATTTCCAGCTACAGGATACTATCAATAAATTGCAAAAGGAAAATGATTGTTTTCGAGCCGAAAATTCAAAGATTAAACAGCATTACAAAGAGTTATATGATTCAATTAAGATTACGCATGCCACATGAATATGCCTGCATATACACTAAGACATCTCAGGAATTGTTAGAAAATGTGATTGCCTCGTGTCCTAAAACGGTTAACAAAAGAGATAGATAAATTGCTACTACACCTGTCCTTAAGAAAAAGTATGTAACCTTTGCTGATCCATTGGAAACCTCAGGAAACAACACACCAAACCATGTCAAACAACATTCAGCTCCACAGACTAATGTTTCTACTATTCATTCTATAGGAGTAAGTACAGCCACTACAGCTAGGAGGTCACAGCCTAAGAGCAACACAATGCATGATAAGACTTTTCCAGCTAAAAGTGTGCCCAAGAAGAAAGTAGAAGAACATCCTAGGAAAAATAAGTCTAAATTGAGCAAAACGAATCGTGTTGACTCAAGTACTAGCGTTAGACGTACTGTAATTAATACGAATTCTAATTCACTTTGCAAGATATGTAATGAATGCCTTATTTCCTCTAATAATGTTAAGTGTGTTAAACAGTTCTATAAGTCTTACAACAAATCCCCAGTCAAACAAATTTGGAGAGTAAAACAGGTTAAACAAACATGGCAACCTACGGGAAACATATTTACCACAGTAGGACATTATTGGAAGCCCACAGGTAGAACACTCCCTTTAGGTGCACAGTACCCTTTAACTAGGAAAACTACACTTAAAATTATGCCTGTAAAAATATGGAAGCCCACTGGTAGACTAATTCCGCTAAGAGGACAGTGCCCTTTAACTAGGCTTACTGCACTTACTAGTGATATCGTGCTTGCAGATCTACATGCACACCATACTCCTGTGGAATATAATATTGTTTGCTCTAACCAACAGGACCCCAACTTCAATTGGGGATCCAATGTATCAATCTCTCCATTTTCATCTGTGTTCAAATGCAGGTCGTACAGATCGTCCTTTGGTATTTGGACTCAAGTTGCTCTAAACATATGACTGGAGATCGCTCACGGCTCAGGAATTCCGTGAAAAAGTTTATCGGGACTGTCAGATTCGGAAACGATCATTTTGGTGCAATAATGGGTTATGGTGATTATGTAATTGGTGACAGCGTGATCTCCAGGGTATATTATGTAGAAGGACTTGGACACAACCTTTTCTCTGTCGGTCAATTTTGTGACTCTGATCTTGAAGTTGCCTTCAGAAAGCACACGTGTTTTGTTAGAGACTTAGATGGTGTCGACCTTATTAAAGGCAATCGTGGCATGAATTTATACACCATCTCTGTTGAAGACATAATGAGGTCCTCTCCCATTTGCTTACTGTCTAAACCCTCAAAGAACAAGTCCTGGTTATGGCATCGCCGTCTGAATCACTTAAACTTTGGTACCTTAAATGATCTTGCTCGCAGAGACCTTGTTAGAGGCTTACCACGATTGAAGTTTGAAAAAGATCATCTGTGTTCCGCATGCCAACTTAGAAAAAGCAAGAAAGCTACCCACAAACCCAAAACGATTAACACCATTATGGAAGTTTTACACACCCTTCACATGGATTTATGCGGACCGCTGAGAGTGCAGAGTATTAATGGGAAGAAATACATTCTAGTCATAGTCGATGACTACTCCCAGTTTACATGGGTGAAGTTTTTAAGATCCAAGGACGAGACTCCTGCTTTCGCAATCAACCTGTTAAAACAACTTCAAGTTGGTCTCAACAAAATTGTCAGGTACGTGCGAACTGACAATGGCACCGAATTTGTTAATAAAGACTTAACTGATTACTATGAAAGCATCGGCATTACCCACGAGAAGACCGTTCCGAGAACTCCTTAGCAGAATGGAATTGTCGAATGACGAAACCGCACTCTTGTTGAAGCTGCTCGGACTATGCTGATATTCTCTAAGGCACCGTTGTTTCTTTAGCCAGAAGATGTGGCTACTGCCTGTTACACCCAAAACCGATCCCTTATACATACTCTTCACAATAAAACCCTATATGAACTTGTGCATGACAAGAAACTGGATCTTTCATTCCTTCGTGTCTTTAGTTCTCTTTGCTACCCAACAAATGACAATAAAGATCTTGGTAAACTGACAGCTAAAGCAGACATTGGGTTCTTCGTCGGTTACGCACCAAACCAGAAGGGTTATCGAATTTACAACAAACGCACCCGACAAATCATGGAAACTATTCACGTTACATTCGATGAGCTGACTAGGCAAATGACTCCTGTGCAACTCAGTTCAGGACCCGCTCCTACATTTCTGACGCCTGGACAGATAAGTTCAGGGCTAGTACCAAATTCGGTTCCTGCAACACCTTATGTACCCCCCCACAAATAAAGACCTGGAGATTTTATTCCAACCAATGTTCGATGAATACCTGGAACCTCCTCGTGTTGAAAGATCGATTTCTCCTGCTCCAGTAGTTCCAGCTCCAGTCACTTCAGCCGGTACACCTTCATCTACTACCATTGATCAAGATGCACACTCTCTAAGTCATTCACTGTCATCTTCGGTATTACAATCTCCAAGTTTACATCAAGGCGTTGCAGCTGAACCCACTATCATTGAAGCTAATCCTTTTGCTCCCGTTGACAACAATCCCTTCGTTAACGTGTTTGCTCTGGAACATAGTTCTGAAGCATCCTCCTCAGGGGATGTTAGTTCAACAGAATCAACTTATGTCACTCAAACTCATGAACATCTCCGAAAATGGACCGCCTCACATCCTATTGATAATATTATTGGGAACCCTTCTCGACCGGTATCCACTCGGAAACAGCTGGCTACAGATGCTTTGTGGTGCTTCTACAATTCAGTATTGTCCAAAGTCGAACCGAAAAACTTCAAATCTGCTGCTACTGAAGACTGCTGGTTTTAAGCCATGCAAGATGAAATCCATGAATTTGATCGACTAGACGTATGGGAATTAGTGCCACCTCCGGACTGTGCCATGATTTATAAGGTGAAACTTGACGAGTATGGTGATGTGTTGAAAAACAAGGCACGTCTTGTAGCTAAAGGATATCGTCAAGAAGAAGGTCTTGATTTTGAAGAATCCTTCGCCCATGTCGCCAGACTTGAAGCCATCAGAATATTTCTTGCCAATGCTACCAGCAAAAACATGACAGTTTACCAAATGGACGTGAAAACTACATTCTTAAATGGCAAGCTTAAAGAAGAAGTCTATGTTAGCCAACCTGAAGGCTTCGTTGACCCAGATCGTCCACATCATGTCTACCGTCTAAAGAAAGCTCTTTACGGGTTGAAGCAGGCACCTCGGGCGTGGTATGACACTTTTTCGAAGTTTCTTCTGGCTCAAGGATTCTCCAAGGGTGTAGTCGATCCAACCTTGTTCATTCGGACAACAGACAAACACACTCTTCATGTTCAAATATATGTTGATGATATAATATTTGCCTCTACTGATCCCAGAGATTGTGACCATTTTTCTAATGAAATGAGCTCTAAATTTCAAATGTCGATGATGGGTCAAATATCCTTTTTCTTAGGCTTACAAATTTCTCAGAATCCTAGAGGCATTTTCATAAATCAATCTAAATACGCTAATGAGATTTTAAAGAAATTTGATCTTCATAAAAGTGACCCTGTTGACACTCCCATGGTGGAGCGAACAAAACTGGATGAGGACCTCTCAGGGATCCCTGTTGACCAGACCCAATATCGCAGTATGATTGGATCCCTGATGTATCTCACAGCCAGTAGACCTGACCTTGTTTTTGCTGTGTGCATGTGTGCTAGATATCAATCTAAGCCCACTAAAAAGCACCTTGAAGCAGTTAAACGGGTCTTTCGGTATCTCCAAGGATCCATAAATATGGGTCTTTGGTATCCGAAAGACACCGCCATGGCACTAACAGCATACGCAGACGCAGATCATGCAGGTTGTCAAGACACTCGAAGAAGCACATCTGGTAGTGCTCAGTTCCTTGGTGATAAGTTAGTTAGCTGGTCATCAAAGAAGCAAACTAGCACGTCCATCTCGTCTACAGAGGCTGAATACATCGCGATGTCTGGTTGTTGTGCCCAAATCCTATGGATGCAGTCTCAATTATCGGATTATGGCTTTGCATACAATCACATCCCTCTGTATTGTGACAACAAGAGTGCCATAGCTCTATGCTGCAACAACGTCCAGCACTCCAGGTCTAAACACATCGACATCCGACATCATTTCATCAGAGAACAAGTGGAGAAGGGAGTGGTTGAGTTGTATTTTGTGAGGACAGAGTATCAACTAGCGGATATATTCACAAAGGCACTGCCCAGAGAACGATTTGAATTCATTCTCCCGCGGCTTGGAATGAAGAGTATGAAGCCAGACACACTCAAACGTCTTCAGGGTGATAAAGATGAGTAACGTAATTGCGTCAAGTATCCTATGTAAATATGTACATATTCATCATCAAAAAAAAATACAAAAATATAAAACCAACAAAAAAATCCAAAAAAATCAGAAAATAGAAAATACCAAAAAATATGTTTTTCATGACATGTCTTCTGGCATCGATAATATTTACGACGTTAGAAATGTCATTCAATAATGACACGGTGCTGTAAATAAAGTTCGAACAGAAGTTTCAAATGTTTTTCAAAACATGTCAGAAATGGTTTGCAGTTACTTCAGACTGCAACCCGGTTTTCAAAATAAGGAAATATCGTCGCCAAAAAGATGGCTATTCCTAACAACGGGTGATTAAGTTCTCCCGGGCATGGATTACGTTATATCCGTGCATCCTCGATCTAATGTACGCTTCAGTGCATTATTTTTTGATTAGGAAGAGAAGTCTTCCTTTACCCTTATAAGTTTTCAATCTATGATTCTTCAAAAAATTATTTGGATGTCACATGATGGTTTAATCTTAGTGTTGAAAATCAATCGGACTTGAATTTCATAAATTTGACACTCAATCAATGACTACAGCTCTTTAAATAGAAAACGGGTCAGTGTTTGAGGGGGATAGTATTGTTCAAATTTATGGCATCTAACGGGCATGTTTAACACATTCTACACATCATTGAGATAGGTTTGATAACTAAAGGGGTTATGGTTTAAGGGGGAATTAAACTTGAATTAACTCAACAAGGGCCAAATGTGTCAGTTATATGCAAGTATAGGGTCTTATGTACTATTTGCTAATTGAATCCTAGGCTTATAACATATAAAGGACCAATTATGCCTCTTATGTAATTTCATCAATCCCTTAGTAGCTATTAAACCTTAAAAGAAAAGAAATAAGAAAAGGAGGGGCCAATTCTGCCAATAGAAGAAAGTTTAACCTAGGTATAAAAACCCCCCTTGCGTTTTGACTTGGTCAAAGTTATCAAAAATTCAGTCAAACATCTCTCTTTCTCTCTCATCACAAAACTCAACCACTTGTGATTTGCCTCTCTAGTGACTACTTGTGTGATTTCTTGGTTAGGTATGGCTTGATTAGTGTTTATTATCATTTTAATATACTTTATCTTGAATATCTTGTCCTGAATCGCATTAAATCATTGTGTTCTTAGGGTATTCGGGAGAATCCATCATATAAATCATGGTTAGTGCTTGTAATTGAATCTTAACTGTTGGGTTAGCATTAGAGTAATTAAATGATACTTCGTGGTTGCCTGAACTGAATCCCCTGTCACTAATTTTATGGTCCTAATGATTTTCATATTGTGCTTGACTTTTTGAGTCAAATTTCAATTATATGATGCGTTTAAGGTTAAATGTGGTTGTGGTGCTGTCTTGTATGTTTAAAAATGGTGTATCTCGTATGTGTGTTATAAGTAGGGAGTCTCGAAATGAAAGTTAGAATCTACGTATTCAAGCATTATTGGTTGCGTTTTGCTTAGATATTATTCATTGCGTTTTGCTCGACTGTTGTTGGTTGCGATTTGATACGGAAAACTTGGTTGCGTGTTGCTAGTAGAATTCTTGATTGCGTTTTGTCTGTATGATCCTTGTTGCGTTTTGTCCTCTGATATGCTATTGCGTTTTGAGTATTAAATATTAACAGGAACAAAACGCAGTCATTGCGTTTTGTATAGAAGACACTTAAAATATTTAAATAGTAAAACCTCTATTACGAAAATTTCTTAAATGATTGCGTTTTGCTTATTTTAAATATAATAGTGCTTGCGTTTTGCTTGTTGCGTTTTGCCTAGTGCGATTGGTGTGATTGCGTTTTGACTAGGTTTCTAATAAAATAATCATTGCGTTTTGTTGCATTGCGTTTTGCTTATACAGCGTTTTGCTTGTTGCGTTTTGCCTAGTGCGATTGGTGTGATTGCGTTTTGATTATACTGCGTTTTGACTAGGTTTCTAACAAAATAATCATTGCGTTTTGTTGCACTGCGTTTTGCCTAGTGCGATTGGTGTGATTGCGTTGCTTATACTGCGTTTTGACTAGGTTTCTAATAAAATAATCATTGCGTTTTGTTGCATTGCGTTTTGAATCCTGAGTATTCCTTTGATTGCGTTTTGCCTATTGTAACGTACCCCTTGCATTTTGTCTCTCACTGCTTGTAAATTGTTATCAGGTCTTGTGGTTTAGTCATTGTGTTAAGTCTTCTCTTACAAGAGTCAACTTCTGTTGCCTCAAGAGTTGTCTTCAATTATTGACCTTCACCATAACATGATCTAGGTGTCCTTTTCCTAGATATAATCCATAACTGATTAACTCCTGAGCACCTGCTCACATCTAACATCTCATATCTGTATGTCCATCGTTCTGTGAATGTGACTATGCAGATATAATGGCTGATGTTAATGCTCCGATTAAACAAGCACCTGCTGTGGCACCACCCACTCGCACTGATGAACAAATCTTGCCTCGCATTAGATGGGTGCCAATAGGGAAAAGCAACTATTATCTGGATGCTGAAAAGTCACAAAGCAACCCAATCTACAAGATTGCGGTGGACATTCTGAAGCATACCAACTTCTTCAGAGCGTTTACCGCCTCTTCGACAATACCAGCTATCTATATTCAACAGTTCTGGGATACTATTTGCTATGACAGAACCGACGGGGGTTACAAGTGTCAACTGGATGAGCAATGGTTCAACCTTACTAAAGACACACTCAGAGATGCTCTTCAAATCACACCAGTCAACAACAACAAGGCTTTTTCTTCCCCTCCAACTCAGGATACTCTTATCAACTTTGTCAACGGTCTGGTTTATCCAAAAGAAGTCAAACACTTATCTAATGTCGTTACTAATGACATGTTCCAACCACGGAGGGCACTCACGACAATCATTAATCTGTGCCTTACGGGAAAGACTTCTGGGTTTGAAAGGCCAAGAGCTCTAGTGTTACAGATTCTTTGGGGAGTCATCAATCGAGCTCATATCGATTATGTGGAAAGGATGTGGGAAGAATTCACTCAATCCATCTATACCTTCATGGAAGACAAAAAGAATCTGGCACAACACACTCAGGGAAAGAAGAAAACCACTCTCATTGTGATCCCAAGTGTGAGGTTCACTAAACTGGTTATCTTTCACCTGCAACGCAAGCATAAATTCCATCCAAGACCAGAGTCTCCCTTTCATTTGCCGACTGAAGAACCCATTATGAGATATCTCAAATTCAGTGCCAAAGGAACCAAAAGGGAAGTGTTTGGGATGCCTATTCCGAATGAACTCATCACTGATGACATTCGAGGAGCAGATTACTACGATGCTTATCTGAAGAAAGTAGCCAAGCATCAAAGATATCTTGCTGGTAAAGAAGTTAGTGATCCTGACTCTCCTACACCAAAACCTGTAAAATTAACCAAACCTAAGGTAACCAAGCAAGCTAAACCCGTAGCACCTAAAGCAGCAACCAAGAAACCTCAACCAGCACCGACCAAGCCTAAGGAGAAGAAATGAAAGCAGGCTAAGGAAACCACTAAAGCAACACCACCAGCCAAACGAGCTAAAGCTGGGAAGGTGATAAAGAAGCAAACTCTTAAGAGCTCTCAGTAGTTGGTCGATGAGTTTGTTGATGAGGGTATTCCATTGACTGAACCTGGGTTTGGTGACTTAGAGGCTGATACGCAAAGGGCTATTGAAGAAAGTCTGAAGGATGCTCACGGTGCACCTCGGGGTCCTCTTCCTCCTGTGGTGTTCAGGGAAACTGACACTGGAAAGTTTCAACCACTTCCAGAGGTAGAGGGAAAGGGAAAGGAGAAAGTCGGTGCGGAGCAAGCTGCTCAGGTTCTACTCAATCTTCAAACTCCAAAGAAAAAGAGCCCAGCTGAATAATACATCTTTCAGAGACGTACTTCCGCACCAATTGAACCCTCGGGTCATGACGAATCCTCGTCTCTGTATGCTGAACTAGGTTTGTCTGATAGTGACACGGAATCAGATGAGGAAGTGCCTCCCGTAGTCAAAAGTGGTGCTCAAGACGAAGGCCAGGCTGGACCAAACCCTGGTAAACAAGATGAAGGCCAGGCTGGACCAGACCCTGGTATACAAGATAAAGGCCAGGATGAACCAAACCCTGATGATGTTGCAGAGTCTCAACCTCTATCAACTCCTGGTGTTCATGCTGGACCAAACCTTGAACACAGAGATGCTGAGGCCACTGACGCTACAAGTCAACAACAACCTGAACAAATGGATGAAGAGTTCACCACCACTGCATACCCTAACGTTCAAAAGAATCTTAAGCTGACGGTTGACGACCGGTGATTCCCGAGGAGCCTGCCAGCTCAATAGGGACTTTGTCTTCTCTACAACACTTAGCCAAATACTTCAGCTTTGGTGATCAATTCTTCAATGATAAACCCTCAGAAGCCGATAATGAGAAGACAACGGCAGATACAAAAGCTGAATCAATGGTATCCATCACAATCCATCAAGACACCTCTGCTATCCCTCCTATGACATCACTAGTGATTGATCTCGTGTCTAGACCCGATTCTCCCAACGTTCATCAGCCACTACCAACCACCACAATCGCAACTACAACAACAACAACAATTATGAAAACTATTCCTCTACCACCTTAGCCACAACATATCGCGGATTTGGTGGATGCGAACCAAGCCTTGGAGGAAAGATTAGACAAACATGGGTCCAGACTGTACAGGTTGGAAAATCAAGATATTCCCAATCAAGTGAGCAAAGTTGTGGATGAAATAGTCATGGATGCAGTTGACTGGGCCATGCACGCACCACTCAGGGAGCGCTTCAGAGATCTGCCAGAAGCT
>BQNB010104961.1:0-11711 GCA_026074375.1 Tanacetum coccineum
ACTCACCACTCTCTACAATCTAATTTTTCTTTCTTTATTTCTCTCTCTAAGATTCTATCTCATTTTCTAGCATCTTGGTATAATAAGTGTTGTGTAATGGATTAAATACATGGGATAACAGTATGAATTTAGTGCTAGTAGTCGAGCTTGAATCAAGGTTGAACCTCCAAGTGTCCTAACGGTTTGTTAATGTTGTTGTCAAGGGTCAAGTACTTTGTAAATGTCTTGTTAATGTGTTTAAGTCTAGGACTTTATGGTGGGATAATAGTTGTGTAGGTTGTATGAGTGTTTTATGTGAAATGGGCAAAATAGGTGTTTAGCAAACCCCGTAAGGTATATATTTTTGAGTCATTTAGACTATGAATGTTTATGAAAATGATGTATTATAATGTATTAATGAGTTCTGGATAGTTTCGTGTAATTTTGAGTCTGGGAAGTTAGTTTTCGGAAAAGTGTTATAAAAATGAGTTGGGTGACCAGAATCGTCCAGCCGGGCGGCTGGATGAGTCTGGCAGATTTAGTGAATTTTGTTTTTGTCGTAAAAACCAAACCGTAAGGAGTTAGAAGGCGTGCCACCCGCCGTTTCGAAGATAATTGAGTCTAGTTTCATTTAGTAATACTTAAAAAAGTGAATGGTAATTGATTTTGGTTATTGTATAAAAGAACGACTCAAGGTCAAACGTTTCCGCAAAAGTTTTTGATTTCGGGTCAAATTTCGAGTTTAGGAAAGGGGCGTTTCACAAGAGAACTTAGAAGACATCTTCAATTTTGAAGGTGCTTTGGAAGACTTTATTTTGTTGTATTTGTACTTGATAGGATCATTGTAAGTAATTCCGCATGTTCACATATTGGAGGAAGATTGTTAGCCTTAAAATATATCGACTTATACGAAATTATATTAGTTTACTTAAGGCGTGACACATAGGGACTAATAATGACAAGTTAGGATAGTATTGTGTCACTTAGCCTATATATACCCCTCCTATCCTTCCATAGGTGGGTGAGGATAATCATTTGTATCATAAGTTGTGTGTGTTTTTCTCTCTTTAGACACACACATCTTTCCCTCTCTACACTTTCTCTCTAATCTAATAAACATGGCAACTTATTTCTTTTATCCTCCCCGACCTTCGGATCGTTGTCTAGTTTCTGATTTCTTTTTATTAACATTGGGTCTTAACAGATCTAGTGAGATCTAACCACACAAACAAAACTAAAACAAAAAACCACCAATTTATTTTTGGATGTCCACAATCCTGTTATATACGACCATATAAATACCACAACGCACCAGAAAAAAGAAACAGCACGTGACATCAATAAAAAAACACAAAGAAAAAAAGGTTGGTGGTGGCGAAACGGATTGATGTGGCGGCCGAGGGTCAAGAGCAGATTTTTCGAGATAGATATGGTTGTGTGAGTTTAGGTTAGAGAGAGATGTAACTAAGGGTGCGTTTGGTTTGAAGATGAGTTTATGATTAGAATTTGAATTTGGATTTGAATTTGAATTTGGTTTAGGATTTAGATTTCGATTTAAAGTAGGAGAGAGAATATATTTAAAAATATAGTATATATTATAAAATAAAATTTACATTATTATATATAAATATAAATAATATTAGTATATAATATATATAGTATATATATATGTTGATGGTGTGTATAGTGTGTGTGTATATATATATATGTGTGTGTGTAAATATATATTATATATAACTATATAAGTATATATAAATATATATGTATAATATATATCTAATATAATACAATATAAATATATGATACATAATATATCTATTTGAGTACAAAATATAATATATAATATAAATATATATATATATAAATATATACAGCAGGATAATAAATGAAAAAGACAAAAGAAACAAGCCTTCTTGTGTCAAGAAAACCTATTTACGCACCATAACATTTTCGCACAACACTAGACATATTTGGTATATAATACTTAAACCATGAGCACGTTTGAAGATAGAGCGTTTAATGATTAGAATAGAAATTTGTATTTGAATTTGAATTTGGATTAGGATTTAAGAATTGGTATTTAAAGTAAAAGTGAGAATATACTTTAAAACTAAATTAATATGTTATAATAAAAATTTAAAAATTATATATATATATATATTATATATATATATTATAAATATATAAATATATATATATATATATATATATAAGTATAGATATAATATATATATATCAATATATGTATATATATATATATAAAAATATGTTGCGTATAATATTGTGTGTGTCTAATATATATTATATATTAGGATAGGATACCATATGTATATATTAATATATATATATATATATATATATATTATATATATAATATTGTATATAATATATATGGTATATAAATAATGTATCATATATATATACATATAATATAAATTATTAACAAGGAATAGAAAAGGAAAAGACAAAAGAAAAAGCCACTTGTGTCAGAAAACCTATTACGCACCATATCTTTTGCACAACCCCACATATTTGGTATATTCTTAAACCTGGATCTGAAAAGACATCAAAAAGACAACCAAACGACTGATTTAATTTCATAACCCAAAAAGCACTTGGACTGTTCATTCTTTATTCCATTTTATAAAGATTGTCTGGTTTAGAAGGCTTATACTTGTTAGATATAGTCTATCCTGTTTAGGGAAGAGCTTTTGGTGTTTGGAAATGTCTGTCTTGTTTGGAAATGTATGTCCTGTTTGAAAATATGAAGCTTGTCTAAAACCCCATTTCATAAGAAAACGCTTGAAAGATTGCAAACCTTACAAATATTATACTTGAATTAAACTAGTAATAAAATGTATGTCTCCTAAATTCATGGCTACTAATAACGTTATGGTCGGGTTAGTGGAGGTGTGACGATGGATGAGCGACAATGGCTTACAATGTGATCTGTGAATAAAAGAGACTCAAGTAGAGATGAGGTTTGTGTTTTTGGTTTAAAGATTAAAAGACGATGAAAAGTAAAATCGATATAATTGAAACAGTGAGGTAATAATATGTCCTGGATGGGTGAACCCTCCCTTTTTACTCCCTTTCACATTCAGGATTTATGTTTACAATAAGCAAAAAAGAAACACCAAAATTTCCTATTTGCATCCAGTCTTGTTACCATTCAAGACATTAAGTCAAAAATAAACACCCCCTATGTGTGAGTTGTGAAAGAGAGTGGGGTGACGAAAGTTTTTTATTTGCATTGTGTTTTTTTGTTATTTGTCTTCCTTTGGTTCGATTAATATATGGTTGAAGGGTCGGGTGTCTTAATCTTAAAATTAGGTTGGGAGTGAGGTTTGGTTTTAGGATGTGTTTATTGATCTTTATAAAGGAGTATAGATTATTAGCCCACACCACATTCTAGATTATTCTCATGTACTTATATATGTGTGCTATAATAATGAACGAGACAAGGAAATTATCAATTCAAGAGTTAACACTAACAGATGATTCTCGTTGGCTCAATCCGGGCCCTTTACCACCCAAAATATATCCATCGTGACAGTTAGAGCTTCAAGGTCAACATCTGCTACGGAAGAAGGTGACACAGTGTTCTATGCCGAAGTAGCACATCATCTTAATCTAGGCTTTTGAATAGGCTTCTATCCAAGAAGAAAGAGTCACAAGTGAAAAAAAGAACGATTCACGAGTAAATGTGCACAAAACTTTATATGGCTCATCATAGTTTATACTACTTTTTGTGGTTGAGGATCAACAATCAAATCCATCATCACAGGTCCGAGAGAAAAAAAACCCCAAGTCTCAGCGTATTGCAGAATTACCAAATTGGAACAATACGTGGTCTGAAAATTCGCAGCTTGCCGAAAGAGGTACACTTTAATTATTTCTCAAAACGCTATGGTTAAATCGGATTAAAAAGAGGATCAAGTAATATATTTTTGGGTAATGCATTCCATTTGCTTTCGACGTTTTGGCCGACAAAAATCCACGAGTTTTATGGATCAAGTATATACGAGTGAACATCTTGACACCACATGTTCGACTCTGAATTGTGAGTAACGAGTGATTACATTGCTACTAGTTCAGTGTATGAATCATAGAATTTTAGCAATTTTTAGAAAAATTACAAACTTGGCCCATTTTGTATGGTATCAATATGGGAAGAGCACCCAAAATAAAACGAAATTTTGCAAATTTTTTGTTAGAAAAACCATAAATGTTTTAAAACTTTGACATCATTTTACATTAGCCAATTGTAGGTGATCAAAAACAAGAGTATATATGTAATAATGAGTGAGTTCGAGCTAATACAATGAAGGTTTTGTAATTAGTTTGTGCCTATTGTGCAGAATGAGATTGTTCCGAGCTAAACCAAGCTGAAGTAGTAATTCAAAAAGCCTTTTGGAGATCTAGGTGATTATCGAGCTATAGTGAAAGTAGATGAGTTAAGTATATAATGAGCTTAGAGTTGGAGCTAAACTGGGGTTTTTAGAGGTTTTCACAAACAGGGTAATCACAGGCGAATTAGATGCTATCACGTCATGAAAATGTAGCTTGAAGTAAATTGTTAGATGAGTTTGAGAGTGTTATAGAGCGTTATATAGGATGTTAGAGTATATATACGATTATATGTATGTTTGTAAAAACTATTCCAACCAATACCAAAACATCTTTTCTAAACACCCAAGCCAACCCCTTGGTGATATATTTAATTACAGCTATAATAGGATGCGAGTCCAATACTATGTGCTCACAATACAATACAAAAGAAAAGGCGTGATATACTTAACAAAGAACTACACAATAAAGAATACACTACCACACAACAAATAACCTCACTACAACTCTAAAACTATTCTACCTAAACAAGACAAGATCAAGATGATCTTATACAAAATAAACCCAGATGGAACCCAGAGAATAAATACTGAAATACAAGAAGATGAATGAGAGCTTTGAGAGAGAAAGTGGGTGAGAACTAATCGATGTGAGTGAACCTAGACTAAAGGGATGTCTAGATATAATTCCGACAAGTTTCCACTTCAACCCCAAATCTTAGACAAACCCGTAAACAAAGACTAAACATATTATTAAATTGTTAGAAAGAAGTGCTTAATTAGTCTATACATTCCATAAACGAATAAGTTGCATATAAAAAGATATATCCAACACACCCTTCTCAGACTTATGGGTTTAAAACAGTCAACGCAAACCTCAAACTTTTACGAAACTCATAAGATGCTGAGATATATTCATTGCCCATAGTAAACACATCAGCTACATAATATAGGGTGTTAGGGTGAACCAACATTTAACATTTTCAATTCACCCTTGAAAGTAGACTTTTTCCTTTACCAGAATGTAAGTCGAAATTTCAAAATGCTTAGTTTTTTTTTCATAAAAACAGGATTAGCTTAAATTTTGAGAATTGCAGAACTTCTATCTATAAAACAAGCTTACCGGTACCAAAGCCCTTAATAATAGGATCCTATTAATTTTTGTAATCAAAATATTTATTTTCAAAGTAGTAGATATTTTTATGCAAGACAACTATACTCTCCCATTCAGCAGAAGATCTAGATATAGTTGCTTGTTTTTTACTTTTCCAAGATATTAGGTGATTACAAAAGTACACACAAAAACTAAAAATTGATTTTCTAGTCATATGGAACTTAGCCGCATCTGAAAAAGCATGCAGACTAAACTTGTTATTATTATTAAACTGAAGACATGTACCTTGTACCTAGAGTTGTTTCAAATACCTCAAGACCCTTAAACCTATAGTAAAATGAGACTAAAGAAGAGCATGCACTCAAGCAATAAACAACATATGCAATGTCATGCCTATTAACAGACAAGTATATCAGTTTACCTACTAATAATTTTGAAAATTGCGAAATTATGCGTAAATAGTGGGAAAAGCAAGTCAAATTTGGGTTATTTCGGTATAAACTTATGAAAGTACTATTAGTACATAATGGGCCAGATTTCTAAATCCTTTTATTAATTGGATATTTAATTCAAATACAAAGCCTTGATTTGTGGACGGAAGAATTATGTTTACCAAGAAAGCAGAACCCATAATGCCCTTAAAGGACCCCACATCAGACATGACTATTATATCAAGAAAAGGTTCAAACCTTGTTCGTGAAGTTCACGAAAAGCAAAGTATGAATAAATCACGTCAACGGTTTTGGGAACTTGCTGGTTCAAAGCTTGGTAATATTCTCGGTTTTGAAAAGTCCGCAGAACAGGTATGGATATTTTATATTAGTTTTATCTGTTCAATATAAGTTTCAATCATAGCTCAAATATAAAATTATTTTCATTTGATTTTCATATTGATGTTGATACGACAGTATTTGGTGAAGATGGTGAAGTTGATTTCAAAGGAGAGGCAAAGTTTCAACAACATCTGACAAAGGGCGAAGCCAGTGAATGATTTTGCAAAGTCAAAATCAATATCACAACAACGTCAGTACCTCCTACTATTTTCTATAAAAAAATGAATTATTGCAGGCAAGGTTGCAAAAATCAAGAATCGTTAGCCGGGCGATCGACCACCTTGTAGCTTGTAATCGGTCTAGGCGGGATTAATCGGCTTGGCATTTCTGGCAAAATTTGGGTATTTTCGGCATGTTCTGTGTATATCTCACGAGTTTTAGGTATTATTGGCAAGATTTTTTCTATAAAAACAACTTTAATAGACATAAAACCGGTATACTGATAAGTTGAATCAAAACAAGTTTAGCGGTGAGTTTAGGTACTTCCGAAAAAGAAATTAGAAGAGGTTTTTTTCTGTAAAGTTTACATCGTTGATCGTCGTTGACCTCGGTAGACCTAATTTGTTTTTGACCCAGTTTACCTAAACCGCAATGTCGTGTCCTTGTAGCACCTTGGCTGGCGATTAAACGCCTGTCAACTTTTTTGCAACACTGATTGTGCAGGAAGAATTTCATAACTAAATTATTTTATTTAAATTATCAATTGAGTTTGAAATAATCTGATGTTCTCGTCTCAATTAAATAGTATTTTTATAGATATGTGGAATAGTGCTTCAAAAAAATCAAGTAATACGTTGTGGTAGGTGAAATTGTTCTAGAAAGACAACACAATAGACTCAGTTATGATAACCAAATTTGCATGATGGAGGTCGTGTTATACCTACAATGATATGATGCATCATTTTTTTGATATTTACATTTGGGTATTGTAATTTTTTGTGCAGTATTTACATGAAGATAGGTATACAACATATGGCATAGTTAGTTACACTCAACCAAGACGTGTGGCAGTAATGAGTGTGGCAAAAAGAGTCAACGAGGAGATGGAAACTGAGCTTGGAGATAAGGTTGGTTACGCTATTCGTTTTGAAGACATGACTGGACCCAAGACTATTATAAAAGTAGGTCAGCTTCAAATTTTAGCTTTAATTGCATAATATATTATCATTAAGCTCTATCATTAAAATCTAAAAAAATGTGTGTTTTCTTCTGTTTGCAGTACATGATTGATGGTGTGCTTATGCGAGAAACATTAAGAGATGCAGATCTTAACTAATACCGGTAATTCTATTATTATAACTGATTCAGTGGTGTGTGATATATATAATTAATTAGTCGTATCTAAATTATTATCAGAATATTAACAGTGTCCTTGAGTGGATGGTAGGAAGCCCTGAGAGACTTTAAGCACATGACGTATTGTTTGGATCCTTAAAAAAAGTTGTATGCCAGACATCAGAGAAGACTTCGTCAAATGCATATCGTTACTATTCCTGCCACACTTTATCACAAATGTTTTCAAACTTCTTTGGTAGGTAATTTCTTCTTACAATATTAAATTTAGATCAAAAATATCATGTAGAGGTGGCAAATGGGCAATTGGTTAAGGAGACAAATATGTGGCGGTTTGGCCTGGAAATAATTTATTTTCATATTTTGTAAAATTTCGAATGATAAAGAAGCTTGTCGTAATCTATAATTACAGAGTTTATGTTTTCTTAATCTTACTTTTTTAGTAAAGGTGATTTTGGTGCTTCTATGCATATAAAAGTACACTTTAGGATACCATTTACGAAGGTAGCAAACGGGCGGTCGGGCAGTGATGATGCACGGGCAACGGCCCAAATAGGTACGAGGTCTAACACGTGCACAGTCCAAAACGACGGGCACTAGATTGGGATAGAATTGCAATCCGTGCGAATTTTATTTATTAATGGTTTATATTTTGCCCGTGCATTTTTCTAGCTTTCAAGCACGTATTATTTATTTTGACTCTTTATGTTTTTCATACGTTTTCCTCTGTTAAATACGTATAGTTAGTAAATTTTTTATAACGTTATTTTGTCTGATTTTATAAGTTTTATGACGTTTTTTTTTACGTTATAATACATTTTCTTGGTCTTTTTTTACGATTTGTCTGATTTTACCAATTATCGTACTTTTTTTTACCTCTTCTACAGTTCTTTTTTTACGATTATGTCTTGTTTTTCATACGTTTTTTTACGTTTTCGTCCGCTTTTTTACGCAATTCTACGCGACGCAGCCCTTTTTATGTTTCGTTAGTTTTTTTTAACGTTTTCGTCCGCTATCGTAAACGATTTGTCCCAGTTTTGCGTTACGTTTTAGTCCGTTTTCATACGTTTACGACAGTTCTCACGTTTTTTTTACAGATTTTCCGAGTCCGTTTATAATTACGTTTTCGTATTTCGTACGATTTCGACTGTTTTCGTACGTTTTCGTCTGTTTTTTATGTTTTCCTACGTTTTTTACGTGCTCGTCTGTTTTTTACATTTTCGTATGTTTTGGTCCGTCTTTTAATGTTTTCGTTTGTTTTTTACGTTTTCGCATGCTTTTTACGTTTTCGGCCGTTTTTTTAAGTTCTAGTTCGTAAAAGTATGAAAATGTAAAAAAACAGACGAAAACGTAGTATACATACGTACACTAAAAACTTGGCGAAAACCTTTTCTCCCTTTATTTACAGTATTCATTCCGGTACAGAAAGCGGGCAAAAACGTAAAAAACCAGTAGTAAAACTTGTGAAAAACGTTCATAAGCGTACTAAAATGTAAAAAGCGGACGAAAACGTAAAAAAAGGACGAAAACGTAATAAACGTACGAAAACGTAAATAAACAGACGAAAACGTGAAATAACGGACGAAAACGTAAACAGACGGACAAAATCGTAAAAAAACAGACGAAAACGTAAAAAAACGGACGAAAATGTAAAAAACTGGCGAAAACGTAATTAAACGAACAAAAACGTAAAATAACGAATGAAAACGTAAAAAACGAACGAAAACATAAAAAAACGGACGAAAACGTAAAAAACAGATGAAAACGTAAAAATAGGGTTGCAATCAAGTCAAGCTTTTATCAAGCAACTCGAGCTTGAACTCGAGCTTGACTCGATCAAGCCAAGCTTTTATCAAGCTCAAGCCCAACAATTAGCTCGAAATCTATAACAAGCCAAGCTCAAGCTTTTGATAGCTCGGCTCGAGCTCTTATCAAGCTTTTTCGAGCTTTAATGTATAATAAATTCATATAAGTAATTAAGGGGTAATCTGAGTATTAACTTAACCCTAATTAATCTAACGATTTATATTCCAGTGCTTTGTATTCTTCATACATGGCTTTTACTTTTGAGAACATTAGCCAAAACTAATTAGTACTTTGGCTAATGTACGTTTTTGTTGAAATACTTTGTACGTTTCAACATTAATTAGTACTTTGGCTTATTTTTCATTATAATGTTGGACTTTATACGAGAATGTTATTATTAGTTTTATTTATGTTTAATGAATCTACATTGGTTTTCACTTATGGTTTTTGTTTGTTTTACTTTATGCATATGTTTATTGATGAGTTTTGGCGTTTGACTATTAAATATATTAATTTTGTACACATTCAAGCTTTCCAAGCCAAGCTCAAGCTTTAATCAAATCATACTCAAAAAAGATTTGTAGACTTGTACAATACTTATTCGAAGGAAACTTAAAAAGATTTGAAATTAATATGCACCTATGGTTTTTTGTTGATATATCTGTGATTTTGACTATAAAAGGTCAATTTTGGTTATGTTACTTTGCTTTTGAGCCATGTGAACATATATTAGCTCCTTATCACACATACACAAACTTGAGAACTTTTAACCGAATAATTCATGTTTTAACTATAATTTTTGATATTTTAACCGAATAATTCATGTTTGTACTCATTATCACACATACACAAACTTGAGAACTTTTACGGGCATGTTTGGTACACGGGTATGGATATCAGACAATGAGTTTCATTCCTACTAATTATGTTAAAAGTGCTTTCATGAAATACTAGACCTAAATTACTCATTAATATATATATCATTTGTCGCATGAAACTACGTCGTTTTGACGCAACTACAGTAACCCGCTCATTGGGCCGACCCATTTGACTTTTTTTTTCTTTTTCTTTAGCTAGACAATTTAAAAAAAAATCTCGGCACAAAATAAGAAAAAAATTTAACACATAAGCCCATATAAAAAAAAGAAACTATTCCACAAAATAATTAAAAAAAACAATTTTCTCAGCACAAAATAAGAAAAAAAATTAGAAAAGTATCGATTTATTCATATCAAAAAAATACCCACGACATGACGCCCAACACATAAGCCCATATAAAAAAAACTATTAAACATGAGACCGAAAAAAATAAAGCCGCACAAAATAAATAAAAAAATAAAAAAAATTTAACGCCCGCATCAACGCGCGCGCAGTCATGCTTAACACATATTTACTCAAATCTCATAAAATTATATTAAAAAAAACTCAAATAGCAAAAAAAACAACCTTTAAACACATAACTTTTAAAAAATTAGCACACGCAAACCACACTTATAAAACTTTGAAATCTTACCATACAAATTTAAAAAAAAAACCCACATCTATGATAAAAGAAACACCGCCCCGCAGCAACGCGCGGGTAACTATGCTTGTTATTAGAGGTGCAAAAAAATCGGTTAAAACCGGTTTCCGGTTTTTAGAAAACCGGTTTTAAAAAAACCGGTTTTTCTAATAACCGGTTTCGGTTTTTTCGGTTTTTCCGAAATCGGTTTTTTTCGGTTATAAATGTTCGGAATCGGTTTTTTTCGGTTATAAATTTTCGGAATCGGTTTTTTACCGGTTCGGTTTTTTTCGGTTATAAATGTTCGGAATCGGTTTTTATACCGGTTCGGTTTTTTTCGGAATTTAAAACTTCGAACATTTATTTAATAAACTTGTTAATTATCAAACATTTAATTAAACAATACACCGGAAACATACTAAACAAATACAATCATAACTTTTTATTTGCACCGGAAACATACTAAAAAAATACAACCATAACTTTTATTTAAACAATACAATTATACAACTAAAAATATATAAATACTAATACATTTCGAGCTTCGGCATGGCCATCACCCGAAAACATATTAGTGTACTCAAGTAGTCAAAAAAGAATTTTTTTTTAAAAACTATTAGTGTTCGGTTATATTAGTGTACTCAAGTAGTGTTTTTTTAAAAACTTTTTTTTAAAAACTATTAGTGTTTTTTTAAAAACATATTAGTGTACTCAAGTAGTTAAAACCGGGTTTTTTTTTAAAACTATTAACGGTTATAAAAAAAAAACGGTTTTAACCGGTTTTTTTAAAAAACCGGTTAAAACCGGTTTTAAAACCGGTAAAAAACCGGTATGAT
>BQNB010104962.1:9986-23706 GCA_026074375.1 Tanacetum coccineum
ACCGAACGAGCACGAGCTTAAACGGGTACGGACTTAATCGGGAACGAGTCAAACGAGCTCATGTTAGAGGTGAACAAAAAAAACCGGAACCGGTTTAAAACCGGAAAACCAAATCGGTCAACACCGAGTTTGACCAAACCGGTTTCGGTTTGAGGCTAAACAGGCGGTTTGGAACCGGTTTAGGGTTTTCGAGCTTCCACCGGTTTGTATACCGGGTTTTCGAACCGGTTTGAAAAACCGGTTTCAACCCGAACCGTTTTTTTTAATTTAGTTTTTCTATTGTGAGAGGTCCCGTGAAGGAGAGTTTTCGATAGAGATGCGGTCAACGAGCTAAACTTCGGCAAGAAATTTATTTTTCGGCAACAAAATTTATTTTGCGGCAACAAATTTTTGTGGCGGATTTGGCTGAAATTCGCATGGTCACTCAGAAACGACTCAACGGGCAAGGCTCACCATAAGCTGTGTCACTTTTTGGCCTTTCAGGGTCATTTCGGGCCTCAAAATAGCGTTTTTCTGTTTTATAAGTACGTTTTTGGGTAAAAAGAAGTATACATCATTTCTTCATATGTCCGCATACTCTTTTTGACGAAATTGCACTAGATGCTAGCAGCGAAGACACTATGTCTTCGGGAGGACCACGATATGATTATATGCTGAGCAACGAAGCCGAAGATGATTACTAATTTTCGATTAGTATGTTGTATTTTTAATTCGCTTGCATTATGTTGTTGATGTTGTATTTTAAATTTCCTTACATTGTGTTGTATTTCCTTTCCAATGTATTTCGTTTCTGATGTATTAGGGTTTTTATATTAAATAAAAGTTGAAGTTTATTCCGTTTATAGCGTACAAAACCACGAAAAAAAAAACCGGTCAAAACCGGTTTGGGTGGTTAACCGGGTCCAAACCGGTGGGATCGGTTCGACAAAAACCGCACCCCAAACCGGTTTCAAACCGGAACCGGTTTTCTCCAAACTGGTTTCGACTGGTTCGTTAACCGAAACAGGTTCCTGTTTGACTGAAACCGAACCGAACTGGTTAACCGGTTTGCGCACGTCTATCGACGGTTATGGTTTTTGTTCGTTTCTGGTCCTTTCTACGATGCACTCATAAGCTATAGTCTTTACTGGACCACCACCTCTGGCCCAACTGTATGGGCCCAATAAAAACTTTTCTTCAAGTAAACATGGTTATCTTTCTTACCGAGTTTAGATTACATCGATAAATACTTTTTTTTTTCTTCATTATGTTAGTTAGGATCACTCATAGCAAACTTACCAAAGGTTTGAGCTACATTTTCAGTTGTCCTGGCATCACCAAAGGTTTGAGCTCTCACCAAAAAACCATGTCCAATTCTATGGATATCCCAAAATCATGATATACATTGACATAAAACTCTATATTAACCAATTTGCAGTCAAGCATCCTCACACACAATCAACTTAAAGTCAAAAGATTAGTGCTTAATATCAATCGATCTTCCATCTTTTCGATTTTTTACGACATATAATACGGAGTAAGTGAATCTTTTCTCTATTTTTAGATCTAAAGTTAATATCACTACTCTTTCTATTCGTAGCATTGTTCCTATTGTATTTAGGGTTGGCTTATTGGTCATATCAGATGGTCGCGTCATGGCTAGCATGAGTTGTTAGAGTCATTGCAAACGTCTTTCATGGAATCATAAACTTATCTTTAGATATATATATACAAGTGTTATAGGAAAAATAATATTTCGACATTTTATGACATATGTAGTCATTCACCTACTTTTACTTCAATATTTAAGTGAAGATTGATTGATTGGTAGTATTCAATAAGCTTGGCTAATAAAATGTTGACTTGGACAAATTGTTAGAGTAATTTAAATACAATGCAAAAGTCAAATAGGTTGAATGTGACAAAGTGATTATAAACTACTTTCTAAAAGGTTTGGCTAGTTCACACCAAACCGTGTTTACAACTCACTAAAAAGTTACAGTATCACGTTTTAATGTGTTGTTATCTAACCGTTTTCCAAGTTAACTCTTGCATTATACTTCGTAAAAGGAAAAAGAAACCCTAAAGTAAGTAAAAAAAAAAAACAATAAAAAAACAGTAAAGAAAAGAAACGCTAATCAACTTTGGCCATAAACTAACATTGGCATTGGAAAAACTCAGTTATATTATTTACTTCTAATTTGTATTTATTCATACACCAGTTACAATCAACCAAGCTTGTTTATAAGTTTTAACAATGATAACTTAAAATTTTATATTTTTTAATAGTTTATACAATTCTTATGACACGCCCAAATACGAGTTCATGACACTAATTGTTACACCTAAATTTACTTGTTGACTTGATGACAGACAATGTTGAGATTATATTTTGGTTTTAAACTTTACGCACAAACATATGTAACCATCGCATTAGATTAACCAATTTAAGCTTGTTTAAATGTTCGGTTAGAATGTTAAATGTTCGGTAAGAATATGCATAAAAACAAATTAAATTTAACATATACATATATCTATTTTTATAAAGATAAGTATAATTGATTATAAAAAAATAACAAGAATGACATGAGTTATTTGATGACATGTAGGTTGAAGTGGAGTAAAAAAAAAGAGTATATATGACTCAACTGTATGTAGTTCTTAACGCCCCCCTTTTAGTTTTTTAGTTATTTAGTTAGTATTTTAAACATTGATAATAGTACAGTGACTTGAATGAAAAAAAAAATAGTACAATGACCAAATTAAACATTTATAAAAAGTATAATGACCCTTGGATGCAAAAACCCTTGTTACATGTACGCAAATCGGATAAAGCTCTTCTTTCACTAATACTATCAATTGCACTTTTTCGTACTTCAATTGGCGATGATTCAACTATTATTTATTTCAAATGAACATTTAATATCATTTAATCAAAGATCACCAGCAAGTCGGCAATAACTAGTACAAAAAATACGTAAGAATCCTCGTTAGAATTACATCAATGTTACGTAAGACAATAAGTAAACATAAGAAGTAGAATATTAGAAATAACATTATAGCCAAGCAGGTAAAAAAAACATAAAATTTAATGTTTTTGTTCATCCTACAAAATCAAAAAATTTAAAAACTAATAAAAATAACAAGATAAATTTTAGCCTTTTGTTTTATTCTAAAAAGATAGTATGAAACAAATAAGTTAGATAATTGAATAATTATAACTATTGACTTGCTTTTGTCATACGAGGTTCGTCACTCGCGTGCTGTCGTGAAGCGTGCGGGACTATTTTTGCAACGGGCCGATAACGTCAAGTACTATTTGTCAGTCGTTGGGACTCACCTTGCAACGAACAGATAACCTCAAAGACTATTTCCGTAAATATTTTGAAATATATGTTAAACTTCAACATTTTTTATAAAATCGTACGCATGTCAAAAGCATTGCAATATTAGGCTCGTTTTGTTCGCAATTCGACGATCTTTTCAGTGACATTTTTTTCCGAATGAATCGATAAATACGCACTCCACATTGATAAATAAAGTTTGTTATATAAAAAAGTCGTAAATAGGTTAAAGTTGAATGTCGATTTTATAATATCTTGCATACTTGAGGGTGTGTTTTGAAAATTAATTATTTTTTTTAACATCCTAAGCATACTGCTAATTTAACATCCTAAGAGCACTGGGAGTGGTGGTGCCATAGGCTCGTGCCATAGAGAAAAAAGTGAGGAAAATAGAGTTTGGCACCAGATTTGGTATGACACAAGAATTCAGTGGAGTGGTGAGCCATAGCCGAGAGGCCTTGGCACGAACCATGGAGTGGTGAGCCATAGCCAAAACTCGTGCCATAGGGCTAATTTTTCACAAAAACAAAAAAAAAATACTATGGCGTCGGCTGTTAGCTAACAGCCGAGAGGCCTTGGCACCAACCACGGAGTGGTGCACCATTCTTTTTTCTCGCGCCAAGGCTTGGCGCCAGCCGATGGCACCACCACTCCCTCGGCTCTAACATCCTAAGCGGTGAAACCTTTAATTTTTTAATCCTAAGCATACTGCTAATTGATATATGCTTATTATTTATTGATAATTTTGTAGTCTTGCAAATAAGTAGATCTTATGTTTGTTATATTGCAAACTTTTGTTATCTCGTATAACACAGGTATGGGTTTTGATTGGGTTCGGTTGGTCGAGGTCGGGTTAATTTGAGTCGGGTTAAAGTCGGGTAAATGCTAAACATAACATACTTGTACTCACTCCTGTTTGAATTCGTATTAGTTGAGTTCGGGTCAATTCGAATAAGGTTCGTTCGGGTTCGAGTCAACCCAAATATGAGTAAAATGTAATAATAATACCTATTTGTACTCGTTTAAATAAATAACCTACATAAAGTAAATCCGATTCCATTTTCCTGTTTCGATTAATACCTGCCTCCATTAACCCTAAGAAAAAAGAACTATTTTCGATTAATAGACTTCCCTTCAATCCAAAGATGGGTAGTTTTCGTTCAAAAGAAGATGATGTGTCAAAGATTTCGACTTCGATTTTTGTTACAAATTTCCCGGACTCCTTCTCTGCTAAGGATCTATTCCACTCATGTAAGCAATATGGTCACGTGATCGATTCGTTTATTCCAATAAAGAGGACAAAAGATGGTAAGCGTTTTGGATTTGTTCGATTTATCAATGTCTTTAATGTTGAAGATTGGTAAAAGACTTTATGTTCGATTTTGGGTGGGTCGATCGAAATTCCATGCTAATGTTGCAAGATTCAAAAGAGAGTACATGAAGGGAAGTGTTAACGTGGATAAGACTAAGAATGAATCGAATAAAAGGAAGTTTGATGGGTCTCATAAGAATGTGAAAAATACAGTTATTGGTAAATCATTTGTGTCTGTGGTGAAGACTAGCCGAATGCCAATAGATAAGGAATCTCCTCTTTCGATTGTCCTTGAAGATGATTGTTTGAATGCGAAGGATCTCACTCTGTCGTTGATGGGCAGAGTCAAAGGCGATGGCCTCTTAGTCACATCTTAAGAAGGTGCTTTGTAATGAGGTTTTGATGTGGTTAAGATTAGCTATTTGGGAGAACTTTGGATATTACTCGAATTCGAGACTGCGAAGGCTAAAGATTCATTTAGGGGTAATGTTGGTGTGTGCTCTTGGTTTTCGGTCATTAAACAAGCTTAATTCTAATTTTGTGGGTAAAGGAGTTGTGTGTTAAAAATAAAGTGAATTTTGTGGGTCTTCAAGAAACTAAGATGGGGTCTATTGATCTAAGTAGTGTGAGGTCTTGCTGGGGTAATTCTAATTTTGATTATGTGCATAGTGATTCCGTTGGTAACTCGGGAGGGATCTTGTGCATTTGGGATCCTAATTCTTTTCGGAGGAGTAGCTTTACGAGATCAGACTATTTTGTCATTGTTCGAGGTGTGTGGTTGAAATCAGGGATTGATCTTATGATAGTGGTTGTATATGCGCCTCAAGAGGCTAAAGAAAAGCGTATGTTATGGGATTATTTGGCTCATGTGTCGAATCAATGGGTTGGTAAACTTGTTATGATGGGCGACTTTAATGAGGTGAGATATAAATCGGACAGATATGGTTTGAATTTTAATGCTCACGACGCTGAGATTTTCAATTCATTCATATACAACGCGGGTCTTGATGAAGTCCCTTTAGGAGGAAGTGCTTATACCTGGTGTCTCAAATCTGCTTCTAAAATGAGTAAATTGGATCGATTTTTTGTTTCCGAAAATTTGTTGAGCATGTGTCCTAATATCACTGCTATTACCTTGGAGCGGTTTATTTCAGACCATCGTCCTATTTTATTACGTGAAGTCAGGTATGATTACGGTCCTATTCCTTTTCGATTCTATCGTTACTGGCTGGAAGTTGATGGTTTTGACAAGTTGGTTAGGGATTCTTGGAACGTGGCTCCTGTTAACAAGAAAAATGTCATCCGAAACTTCATGGGTAAACTTAAATTTCTTAAAGACCGTATTCGGAGCTGGCTCTCTATTCATAGGTCGAATTCGCGAGGTGAGATCTATTTCCTTAAAGAGGAGTTGCGGTCTTGTGATGAGGTTATTGATAAGGGAGATTGCTCGAATGAGGTGGTCCATAAACAAACGTCCGGAGATTCTCACAAGATTCATCAGGTAAATAATATTCAAGCTGCGGTAATGTTATCAAAAATCCAAGATTAATGGGCAATTCGCGGGGGAGATGTGAAATGTGAAGTTTTTTCATAGTTATGCAAAAAGGAAGCGCAATCAATCTAATATTCGGATGCGGGTATTATTATGGTGAATGGGACGTGGGTCGATGACCCGATTCAGGTGGGTGAAGCGTGAATTCTTTGAACATTTTCGGGGTAGGTTCGATAAACCATCAGTGAATCGAGCGTGTATTGATACCCCTTTTCCTGTCTCCCTATCGATTGATCAGAAAGAGGATATGGAACGCAGGATTTCTAAAGAGGAGGTTAAAAGGGTTGTGTGGGATTGCGGCGTTGATAAGTCTCCGGGTCCGGATGGTTTTTCATTTAGCTTTTACCGTCATTTTTGGCCTGTGATTGAGAAGGACGTGTTCGAGGCTGTTGACTATTTCTTCATGTATGGTGAAATACCGAATAGATGTAACTCGAACTTTATTGCTTTGATTCCTAAAATCCTTGATGCCAACATGGTTAAGGATTTTCGTCCTATAAGTTTTGATTTGGGGGAGCTGTATACAAGAGTATTGCCTAAAACTATTGGCGAACGATTAGTGGTGTGCTTGTCGTGATGCTTGTCAATGAGGTTCAATCCGCTTTCGTGGCGGCGGACAGACAAATCTAGACGAGTCCATTTATTCTTGATAAAGGTTCTTAAATGGTGTCGTAAGAGAAAAACACGCTCTTATTTTCAAGTTGATTTCTGAGAAAGCTTTTGCTTCAGCGTCCGCTTGGGATTTTCGTGATGATGTGTTCCAATAAATTTGGTTTCGGTTTTGAAAGATGGAAGGACTTGGATTCAAAGTTGTCTTAGATCATCCAGGTGGTCCATTCTTGTCTCATCGGTGTCTACAGAGGAAGTTCAATTTTTTTCGACGGTCTTAAACAAGTGATACTTTATCCCTTTTTTTATTCATTCTTATTATGGAGAGCCTTGCATCATTCTTTTTCATCGCTGTTTCTGTGTGGTAGATGCGGGTTTGTTTCGGGGATCAAAATTAATTTCCAGGTGAATTTGTCTCATTTGTTTTATGCGGATGTGCAATTCTTTTTGGCCATGGAAAGTGAGCTAAATATCGATTGTGTAGTTCGAGTTTTGGATTGTTTATTTTCCGGGCTTCTGGTTCTTCGTTTTATTAACATGTTGTAAGAGTATGATTATGGTTGTAACGTTGGAAATGGAGTGGTTTAAAACGGCAAGCTTCTAAACCTTGGGTGTTTGTCCTTAGACTCCATTCACTTAGTTGGGTACGAAATGTTGGGGGGGAACAATAGTCAAGGAAGCAAGCTTGGAAAGAAGTGGCAGTGGTGGAAAAGGGTGTTATCTGTCTTTCTAGATGTAAGATGAAACTCCTTTCAAACGGAGGCAACGCACTTTCTTAAGTCGTGTTAGGATCATGCCAATCTTCCATTATGTCATTTTTTAGGTTACCTCGAGTTAGTCTTAAATCTCTTGAAATTATTCGTTAGTCCGGTTCTTTAATGGCCAGGATCGCAAGATAGTAAACAAAGCTTCCTTGGGTAAAGTGGAAACAACGGTTCTACTCCGAAAGGATACAAGGCGGGTTAGGGGTTATCAAGCTTGTTTGACCTTAATAGAGGTCTCATGCTAAGTGGGTTTGGCGGTTACTTTTCTCAGAATTGTTCCTTATGGACTAAAGTGATTTATGGCTATTTTATAGGGAAATGGACGGTAATTTGAACAAGGATGTTTCTGGTGGAGTTTTCGAAAAACCTGCTGGGGACACTCGATAGTTCCGAAGTAAGGGTGTTACAAGGTCGGGGTATTAATGTTGCAAGCTTACATCCGATTGAAGTGGGGATATGGGGAGAACGATCTGTCTGCCGCTCCCCTCTTTTTATATATTATTATATATATAAACAATTAGTAGGAACTCTGGTTGCAAAACGGAGCCCCGACCCGACCCGTGACCCAGCCTACAACCCGGTCCAAAGCCGGTCCAAATTCCGGCCCATTTTTCAGCCCAGCCCATTACAAAAACTATGACGCAAATTACCTCACACTATGACGCAAATTACGAAAACTACTCTAACTTTAAAAAAATTACGAATTTCCCCCTCTCCCACTAATGGCTGTTAAGTAACAACCGTTAAATTTTTTTTAACAACTTATAAAAATAGTCCTTGGGATCGGTCGTTACTTAACAAACGTTAGGTAACAACCGTCCTCACTTTAAAAAAATTACAAAATTCCCCATCCCCCCACTAACGGGTGTTAAGTAACGACCGTTAGTTTTTTTAAAAAAAATTACAAAAATAGTCCGTCAGGTCGGTCATTACTTAACGAACGTTAAGTAACGACCGTTTGTCCTTTTTGTGAGACAGATTATGCGTTGTAGTGAGACAGATTATGCGTAAGATATCTTATTGGGGGAATATCGACTATTCGGATGTGAATTCTTACGAGGAATGGCGAGTTTGGTTGGTTTCTATTCGGATTCAATCCAAACTCAAAGGCGTTCTTGAGGGTGTATACTATGGTTTGTGGTGGTATATGTGGAACTTTCGCAACAAGCTTCTGTTTGATAAGAAGATCCCTGAAAAGGCGCTGATATTTGATAATTTAGTTTCTAGTTCTTTTTATTGGTGTAAATTCAGATGTAAAGCGTCGTTCAAGTGGGACGATTGGCTTAAGAACCCTTATATTGTTCTTGTTTGATCTAGCTCCTTGCTAGTGTTTTAATAAATCACCGATCAAAAAAAAAATGAAGTCATATTCATATAATCTGTTTAGCAAGTTGTTTAGTTTAGTTTATGGGAACAAAAACAGATTGAAGACATCACCAAATGAAGTCAAATGTTCATATTCTTTAGTCATATTTTACTCTCTTGCTTTTGATTACTTTCTTTGATTGGTTTGCATAAATGGAATAGAAGAAGCTACATCTGTGTGCAACTTTGACAAAAATAACAACACAGTTTTCTCACTTATTATCTTAACATTTGTTGCTGGAATATTGCGTTAATTTACATCTCTAATGGTAAACAAGACATTGGAAAAGATTGCATTATACTAATTTAAGATGATGTTATTATATGTAAATGCATAAACTTTGGTCTCTTCTCAAGGTTAATACCAGTAAAAAGAGAAACGATGGGTGCTATATACAGGCTGGCTTTTATGAACTTTGTTACTGTTATTAGTACGAAATGCAACTATGCAAGTAGATTGGTCGAATTTGAATTTTTATTTAGTCGTATTTGATCTCAACAAAGAAACACTATTTACTTAATATGATTTATCAAGGACATTGCAGATAATTGCCTTGTGCAATTCAGTCGGCCTTTACAAGAAATTAGTGATTATTATTTGTAGAAATATAACTTCTCTTTTGGATACAATAGTTCACCCTTAACACATATATGTACATATCTTATACTCATATAGTAAAATCTCGAATTACAAATGTAAAGTTTAATAAAGGTTTTTTAAAGCCACTTAAAAACAATAATTTACTTATATTAAGTTCGTATGATCTATTTCAGTGAGGGATATTTTAAGTTGATGATAGTTTTAAAATGTCTTAGTAGTTAAACATTATTACTTGGGTCATGTCTTAATATCACTTGTGATATTTTATAAACATAATTAATGTCTAATTCATTTTTTTTTTGAACGGCGACTTTTATTAAAAAAAACTAGCAAGGAGCTAGAAATTACAAAGAAATAAGAGACGGGTTTTTATTTACCAATCGCTCCCAGCTAAACAAAGATATTGCATCTTTACCCGACACAGTTAATAAGAACTTACAAATAATCTCATCATAATAAAAGTCCTGCCTTAGATTTGTGGGCTTGGCCTCGGAACATCTTCTTTATTACGAAAATTCCATAGAAGCACAAGACATGCACAAAAATAAAGTACCTTGGACTTGCTTTTATTCTTCTTCGGCAGTTTTACATTAATCGATGCCACGACCTCCATCTCTCGCTAAGAGTTAATAATCCATAAAAGGCACAGTTCCACACCCGGATTTTTTTATTTAGAAATCTTCTTTGTCCGTGTTACTCGCAAGCGAAGAAAGTACAATATGATCATTGGTTTCAATTCCGACATCACAATTCACTCAAGTAGAGTCTCATATCTTTATACCACGTATGCGAAATGTTTAAAAATCTAGGGAGTGTCAAGGAGTTCTTTCATTACCTTCCAAGCGAAGGTGTTACTTTGTTCGGGAACATATCGAATCCCCTAGAGTTTTATGATCCCCTTTCGGAATTAATCGCGAATTCTATTGTTTCTTGACGTTGCCACAGGTATACCACACAGAATTGTTCTAATGTTCAAGACCATGAATCAGGAGAACTGAGTAAGCACCAAGGTTTAATCACTTTCGCTAACTCTTCTAACTAGAGTGAGTTTCCAGCCCCTCACTCCGGATGTCTACTCGTAATCGAATGGTAAAGACTAGATGCGCTGTTTTTGAACCTACTGTAATTTGTTTGTCTGTTTTCGAGAGGGCATTACGCTTAGGAATCTATTCTTATTGTCTAATTATTATATTATTGATATTTCAATATAACCCAACAAGTTTCCTTTTTAACTTTAATATACATGTGATATTTCATTGCTTTGTATATTTTTTATATATTATCACCTATGTGTTTTCTAATGTTTTTATATTCTTCAGGTATAAGATGGTTTTTATCCCTTTCACCGCAATAGACAAACACAAGAAATGTTTTACTATCGGTTCAGGGTTGCTTAGATAAACTTTGCTCGCTGAGAAAAGAAGTTTTGTGTTCATTTTGATATTTTTAATCTGTATATCAATGTTATCCATCAGCTTGTGGATATTACTGCTCTTTAGTAGGAATAAACAGGGTTAAGCCTGTTTATTGTTGAATTTCTTATTTTGCTCAAAAGCATAACGCAAATATTGTTTGATTTTGAGGAATAAGGTCAAAGTTTTTATTTTCATAGTCTTGCCTTGACTTTATTTCATTGTGGTATTTCTAAGTATACACTTATTTATCTCCTGTTATATAAGCATTGTAAGCAAGAGTTGAATAATATTTAAATTGTCTTCTTAGTCACTTTAAAGTATATCTTTATGGTGATAAAAACAATTGAATTGTGACATTTTAATTTTAGGTATTACACTGATACATTCGATGTTAATATCACCGGTGATAAAAAACAACTAGAATTGTAACAATTTAAATATGATATTCTATATATGTGTAATATCACAAGTTATAAAGTAATAACATGACCAAAAATAGACATCAATCATGTCTGGTTCTTTTATATAATTCAAATATCCTAAAAAGCAATCTAAAGTCTGCATCATGTGTCACAAACATTTAGCATCGCAACTTTTTCAAGTTACCTTCCATAATCCTCTCGTTTTTTTGTTATTCTCCCTCAAACTGCTTCATCTAGCTCCTAGTTTGGATGCTCAACTTCAAGAAACTAGTTTCCAAACTCAGTCATTATATATTATATAAGCCAATAGAGATGGGTTGACTCATGTTAATCGAAGTCGCTGAGCTTACACAGGTGCTGGGCCAGACAATTTTAGCCAAAAATTTGGGCCGACCCAATTATGTTTTTTTTTTTTTTTTTTAAATTGTTGGCACAAAAATAGGAGGAAATAAAATGTTACCAAAAGTACCGACGCATTCAGATAAAAAATACCGCTGGTAACATTTCCGAATTTACTTAAACATCGGTCATTTTTACAACATGAGACCAAAAATAATTTCGCAAAAAATAAAAATATACATAATCAAATAGAGAAGGGTATTGATCTTCCATCTGTTCATCAGATAGCACTGCTAAAGCATTACAAGTGATTACAGTGCTGGCCAGAAAATTTAGTCCCATAAATTTGGGCCGCCCAAATTTGTTTTTTTTTTTTTTTTTTAAATTGGTTGGCACGTCAAAAAATAGGGAGAGAAAAAAATGTTACAAGAAAGTACCCGTCGCCATTCAGAGAAAATATATTCCCGCCCGTCAACATTTCCGAAATGTTCTTTAAAAACAGTGTCATTTTACACCATCGACGCACAAAAATATAAATTCGCAAAAAAATAAACAAAATTAATAAAATAATATCATTTGAGGAAGGGTTGACTTACTATTCATTCTTAAGCATCAACGTAGCTATTGTGCTTAAAATTTTTTGTAAAGCCCAAAAATTTGGGCGTCCCGCAATTTGTTTTAATAAGAAAAAATTGTTGGCATAAAATCAGGTGAGGAAGAAAAATGTTAAAAAGTAACGACGCACACATTCTGATAAAAAAATACCCGCGGTAACATTTCCGAATTGACTTAAACAGTGTCATTTTACACCATGAGACCAAAAATAAAATTTCGCAAAAAAAATAAAAAATAAAAAAAATAAAATTTTAACTCGACGCAACAACGCGTAAGACCATAAAAAAACTACTAAACACGATACTGAAAAAGTAAACCCGCACTATTAAATATGAGACCGACAAAATAAACTCGCACAAAATTAAAGGAAAAAAAAAAGAATTAATGACACGCAACAAAGCACGAAAAATTAACGCCCCGCAGTAACGTGCAAGAAAAAATAAACTTACACCATTAAACATAAAAAAACGCGCGAAAAAACAAATAAAAATAAATAAATAAATAAAAATAAAAAATTCGGGTCCCGCAACAACGCGCGAAAAATTAACGCCGGCAGCAACGCGCGGGTAATCTTGCTTGTTCAAAACATTCATAAAATGCATTGTATCATATGCACTAAAAACTTAGGCAAAAGATATATATGCAATTATTCATCTTTATAAATCATTTGCATTTGTTTTCAGAAACATTCAACGAAACTCTATATACCAAAGAGCATGACACTATTTTGTCTTTTTCTATGCTACAGTACCCGGGTTTTTGGGCTCCCACTTTGGGCCGGCCCAGTTGGTATTTTTTCTTTTAAAAAAAAAATTTGTTGGCACAAAAAAATGGGGAAAGAAAAAAAATATTACAAAAGTACCGATTTATTCAGATAAAAAAATACCCGCGGAAACATTTTCGATACCTAATAGCTTTAAAATAATCGACAGAGTCACAAACGTACAACTCTAAATTGCATTAAACGGTGTCATTTTACGCCACTAAAAATCATAAGCCAAAATATATAACACATATATTTTAAAAAAAAACCTATAGCAAAAAAAAGTAAACATTTAAACATGAGGCCCAACACATAAGCCCATAAAAAAACAAACTATTAAACATGAGACCGAAAAAATAAACCCGCACAAAATTAAAAAAAAAATTTAATAAATAAATTATTCGCCGCTGGTCTATCGAGAGGGAACGAGGAATTCTCAACGAAAAAAGTGCTCTCTGAACCGAACGTGAAATTCGTTTTCTACCTATTTAATCCGGCCCAAACTAAAAAAAAACTTTCTGCTGGCCAAAATAGGAAGAAAAAAAAAGCTTTACAAAACGGATCATTAACTTTTAATTATTTACGTCTTTTTCATATACTAAACTTTATTTATCAAATATATAATACATATTTATCAAAT
>BQNB010104963.1:0-23706 GCA_026074375.1 Tanacetum coccineum
CTTGAAGATGGCTAAAACTTGTTATCATTCACATTTTATGTTTCTAGATTTTGGGACCTGCCATTGTAAAACTCTGATTTTAATGAATGATAACGTATCTTTTATAAATGTCTCTTTTGAGTCGTTTTCTATGATTGTGACAATTGTACTATAAAGTAATACCCCAGATTAGCTTCCGCTGCTATATTGTAAAAATGGGGGTGTTACATTACACACTGAAAACCCTAAATTCGGGTTTATATATATAAGAAAATCAAAGCGACGGCGTTGCGTTTTAGTCATGACGTTGTCATAAAATGAATCTTCTAGATCTGCGTTTAAGTCAGTGCGGGCTGACGGCATCGTGAGATGTGTGATGCCGTCACTAGATAAAGTGTGACGGCGTCGTGTATGGAATGTGACGCCGTCTCCAGGCTTTGTATGCAAAATCTTTAAGAGTGTTGGTGTTGGTTCGTAATCTCGTCCGTTTCTTCTCTAAATAAGCCCAATTCACGTGTAATTCATCCAAATATCATCCAAATGACAAATACCTAAAAAGGAACGATTAAGTACCTATTTTGGGCATAAACATACAAATTTTGGGGTTAAACGACACCAAAAAAGTGTATAAAATGACACCTCATCAATATGCAATATTACAGGTTAGATGTAGTGCATCAATGTATTCTTTCTACTGCATTATAGTATTAATGCATCAACTCTAGTGCATCACTGTATTTCTTTATACTACATTATAGTGTTAATTTAACATAATCTTATATTTTTTTCACAGATGATTTAATTTATCCATTACCTTGAATGTATAAAGCACCCAAAAGTAGTGCATTTTTTCAGCCATTCCAAAAATACCGCGGATGCCTTGGAGGACAACCTACAATGCTGTTGACTATGGATTATTTGTAATGAGGCACATAGAAATGTATAATGGCAGCGGTATATGGTTAAATAACATGAAGAATGAAAAAGCAAGTCAAAAATCCCAGATAAAATCCCTTCACGCAAAGTACTTGGCAAAGATTCTGCTATTGCCTTATAATATGAGTAAAAAGGAATTACTCAAAGAAGCAAATGAAGAGTGGAAGAAGCAACAAAAAAAGTCAAAGACCGTAACAAACACGGATGTGAAAGTGAATAAGAATTTGATGAAAAATTTCAATGAAACTTTACAAAAAGCTTATTCTGCAAGATTATAAGAATTATCAGTGTTTGTATGTTTGTTGAAAACTAAATGATTTAAGTTTAATAATAATTTTTCATTTGTATATACTGAATATCTGTTTAATAATATTGGTGAATTCCATGTTATATTCAACTGTTGATATGTGATACATTCAAACCAATATCTGTTTAATAATATTAGTTTGTTGACTGTTTAAGTGATATGCTAAACAATGCACTATAATGTAGTAGAATTAAGTTTATGATGTAGAGTTTTATATTTTGAGGTTTAAACCACATTAAGTGATGTGCTAGACAATGCACTGTAATGCAAATGATATAATGCACTATGATTAAAGCTATAATGCAGTAGACCTAAAACAATAATGTAGTAGAACATAATATATAATGCGCTAGGATTAAACCTATGATATTAAGTTATACATTGAACAAATGTGAAGATGCAGTAGGATTATAAGTATAATGCACTAAGAAAAATGAAAAAAAAAAATGAAAAAAAATTTTTACTCACCAAGTTAAAACTATTATGAAAAGGATTATAATTGTTTACTTGATTAATGCTATAATGTAAGTAGAACATAAATTATAATGCATTAGGAATTGAACCGTGGTTCGAATAAAAATAGTTCTTATATATTATATATAAATTATATCTTTAGTTATATATTATATATATATATATATATCCTAAATTACCCAATATATATATATATATATAGTATAGAGAGTATCCCGTTTGATATAAAAATTGTTTGAAGATAAACAATATTTTATCTCCGGGATGTCGTATCCCGACGAAGTGTGAATTGAAAATCTCGATTTGGTTTGTGATCGCGTGTTTGAATATTCAAAATTTTAGATTTTGGTAACTAATACTAAATACGTAAAGGGAAGCAAATAAAAAGGCACGTTAAACTAGAAATTAAAGCAATTTAAAAACCTAACGACATTTAAATCAAATTAAAAAAACTAATTAATAACTAAAATAAACTAATTAATAACTAAAATAAACTAACTAATTAACTAAAAATGACAAATTAAAACTCTAAAAATTCAAAATGCAAATTTCTAAACTAAAATGCATTAACTATTTTATAAAATACAGAAATTATTTTTTTGAAATTTTAAACTATTTAAAACTTTTTTTTAAACTATATAATACTAAAAATTAAATTATAAATACTAAGCTTAATCATAAAATTTTAAGAAAATTCCTAAAAATACTTTAAGCTAAAAAGGAGGTTTACAAAGAAAAATAACTCAAAAAGCTAAAACTGATAAGCTGTTATAAATCAAATAAGCTGTTTAAGCTAAAACTAAACCTAGTATATTAATTCAATGATGCAAAAGGTTTATGAAAAAGACTCAAGGGCGCGTTGGTTGAGGTGTTGTGTGTGTGAAGGGAAGGTCACAGGTTCGAACCCTGTGACTTCCTTTTTGATTTTTTTTTTCTTTTTGAAAAGCTAAACTTTAAGCTAAAATAAGCACTTTTGATAAAACAACTTTTTCTAAAACTTATTTTTAAGCTAGAAACAGCTCAATTAAAATGACAGTGTTGCTTTTTTTAAAACTTGAAAACTAGCCAAACTGTTTGGGCTTTTTAGACTCAATAAGCAATTTAGAAAGTAAATAAGCTAAAAACAGACCTAAGCCTAAACCTAATAAGCACTAGGGACAAGAAATAAGCAAACCAAATAAGCTAAATAGACATTAAAAAGCATTAAGACAGTTAACTTTAAAAGACATTTAAAGGACTTATGACCTATTTTAAGCTAAGATTTAAGGACCAAAAAGTACTAGGATTAAGCTAAAAAGTAAAAACAGATGAAATACTAGACTTAAATGACTAAAATAAGCTAAATTCAACCAAATTTGATCAAAGATAAGCTAGCATCAGACCAACAAATGTTCTGCAAAACTTGATCTTTTAGAAACTAAAACTGCCAAACAGTTTTGATTTAAAATGTTTAAAAACTTTCCCAAAAACTATTAACTCAAATCAAGTGCACTCTGATGCACTTGAAAACAGGTTTTGAACAAAAATTACACAACTCAAGACTACTTTTTAAGAAACTCAATAATGAAGCAGTTTAAAAACATATGGATTAACAGTCTTAGAATTTAGATCAAGCATACTACAAAACTTAACATTAACAATTTAAAAACTTATTAAAACTAGTTTTTAGACTATATTAGAACTTATAAAAACTGATGTGAGTGCCAAAAATAGTTTACACTCTATATTGCCATGTTAAAGTGTCTTATCCCAAACACCCCTTTAAGATTTGAAAAACTAATTTTAAGCTAAGACATAAATAATTAAGCTATGAATTATAAAAACAGATTGAGATCTAGGTTTAATAATGACAAATAAGCAAAACCATAAAGAGAATAAGCACTAGATAGAAAAAACTACTCTAATAAGCAGTTTAGACTAAGAAACTAAGCAGTTTGAATTAAAATTTAAACTAAGCTATTTTAAACTAAGAACAAGATATATTAAGCAACAATAAGGCAGAATAAGCACAAATAAGCAACTAGAAGCACTGAATAAGCAAATTAATTAGCTAAAACAGGAAGTGAGTTTAAAAGAGTAAAAGAACATGTACCTTGATCCCAGCTAAACAGGGATCTAAATAGCTTTTACAAGCTTAGATCTACAAGCTCCAGCTTGTTAAAAACAAGCTGGTAAAACCTATAAGCCCATCCCTTTCTGGCTTATCATCCAAAAGCTTATTATGACTTTTTGAGAGATTTGAGTGATTAGCTTATTAAGTTTAGCTTTAAATAAGCTAAACTGAATAAGAGCTAGCTTCATAGGTAATCAAGAGCTTATTGAACTTATTAGGTGATATCACAAAACATTTTAAGCTAAAATTTGCATAATAGTAAAACAGAAATTAAACACAATTTAAAAGCAGACTTAATTTTTATTAATGATTAAAGGAGTTACAATGCTTTTAAAGGAAAATACAATAATGAAAAATAATAAGCTGAAAATAAGCTAAACGACTACACTAAAGCTAGATATATAAAAGAATGCCTTTGTGTGAAATCCAAGCCTCTATTTATACCCTGAAAAAGAAGGTTCTAGGAGCATAGGCGCGTCCTTAGCCTTTAATCTCAGCCCTTGATCTTCCAATCCATCTCGTAGCCCTTGGATTACTTTCCACGCATCTTCAACCAATCACGTCTTTTAGGATTGCCAGCGTGGCTAAATCTTGTGTCAGACGTGCCAAGGTTTGATCTTCTAGAAGGATTCGAGCGTGTGGATGAATGAGGGTGGTTTACCATGGTTAATTGGTGCAGGGTAACAGGGAGGGAAAAAGAGAAAGATTAACAGTAACATTTGACCCGTTTCTTTTATTCACTTTGACTTGGCAGGAATTAGGACTTGGGCTTTTCTTATAATTGGGCCAGCTAAGAGATTAGGATGGATTTTAGACTTAGTTTCTAAAAGGCTTATGGTTTAATATTTCAATGCTTAATGGGCTGACCCGGCCCAATAAATAGGTACGGGTTGGCCCATTAAGGATGAATATGCCTTCGGCTTCGTCTTCTTTTGCTCTTTCCATTCCCGTGCTTGGTCTTGTCCAATTTAGCTTTGTTTTTGTCCTTTTTGATATATCCGATACCTGCACAATACAAATCACAAAATACACATATACATTGTATTTTCTGTCTGTTTTTGGTCATTTAAACTCGTTTTTATTAAGAAAAGGATATGTGATTAAGCACATATCAAACCTATAATTCTATAATATAGTAGAACATAAATCATAATGCACTAGAATTAAAACTATAAATGTAGTAGAACCAGTGTTGCAAAACAAGGTCTACAAGGCCGATTAATCGCCAATTACGCGCTACAAGGCCACCAACCTTGCTGATTAATATAACAGGGTCAAACAAATATGTCAACTGTAGTCAACGGCGATCAACGATGGTCAAACTTGCCGAAAACCTTCTAATCTTGCTGGAAGTACCTAAAACTCACCGTAAACTTGTTTTGATCACTTATAGTAACTGTTAAAATCTATTACAAGTTTTTCTTTAGAAAAAAAGTCTTGGCAATAATATAAAAAAAACTCCCCGAAAATACACAAAACTTGCCGGAAATACCCAAATTTTGCCAAAAATGCCAATCCGATTAATCGCCTATTAATCCCCGACTTGACCGATTACAAGCTACAAGGTGGTCGATCGCCCGACTAACGATTCTCGATTTTTGCAAACTTGAGTAGAACATAAATTTTAATGCACTAGGATTAAACCTATAGTATTAAGTTATATATTGAACAAAATGTTTAGATGCAATAGGATTATTACTATAATGCACTAGGAAAAATGAAAAAAAAACTTTTACACACCAAGTTAAACTATAATATACAAGGATTATAATGCATTAGGACTAATGCTATAATGCACTAGAATTAAAAGTATAATTCACTAAGAACAAAAACTATAATGCAGTAGAAAATAAACTATAATGCACTAGGAGTGAAACTATAATGTACCAGAAATTGAAGTATAATGCAGTAGGAATATATCTGCAATCCCACTAAAAACAAAGCAACTTCTGCATTTATGATCTGTATTCTGTAACATTTTTTTACAATTGAAATGTTGTTAAAAAATGAAAAATATTAGAAAAAATATTCAAAGTATTTATTTTGGAGTACTTGATCTCAACTCAAATCTTCTAGGCTGAGAAGCTTGTTGCTTTGGAGCAGCTTTTTCCTTTGGAGCAACTTGTACCTTAGGCTTCTTTGATGCAGGTTCATTTGTACAAGTTCTTTTGTTTTGTCCTTCCTTACCTCCATACATACTATAAGTCCTCCTCTTGGCTAGTTCTTTAGCTATCACTTCAGCTACAGGCTTCATTCTTGAAAAGCAACCCGTACCTTTAACTTTGATAAGATTTGGATTTCCAATAAGTACATTGTCAGGCTCATCGACACCAAGCATAGCACTTATTACAGCTTTGCTACTCACTTTCGGAACCATTGTTACATCAATTTCTGCTTGATTCAGCAACTCTTTCATCTTGTCTTTGTATATATGCAACTTAAACATAAACAATAGCATAGGCAATATTCTATCACATCATAGACAATAGCATATAAACATAAACGATTTCAGAAAAAGCAACAAGCCACATTTTATACCAAATCATCTCTATGTAAATCCTTAGAAAGCTATTGCATTACAGTCACTATTCTACCACATCATACACCATAACACACAAACAAACCGATTTTGGAAAAAACAACAAGCCATATTTTATACTAAATCATTTCTATGTAAATCCTTAGAAACCTACTGCATTACGGTCATTATTATACCACATCATACACAATAACACACAAACATAACCGATTTTAGAAAAAGCAACAAGCCACATTTTATACTAAATCATCTCTACGTAAATCCTTTGAAAACTACTGCATTACGGTCACTATTTTACCACATCATAAACAATAACATATAAACATAAACGATTTCAAAAAAAGCAACAAGCCACATTTTATACTAAATCATCTCTATGTAAATCCTTAGAAAGCTACTGCATTACAGTCACTATTCTACCACATCATACACAATAACACACAAACATAAACGATTTCGGAAAAAACAACAAGCCACATTTTATACTAAATCATATCTATGTAAATCCTTAGAAAGCTACTGCATTACAGTCACTATTCTACCACACCATACATAATAACACATAAACATAACCGATTTTGGAAAAAACAACAAGCCAGATTTTATACTAAATCATCTCTATGTAAATCTTTAAAAACCTACTGCATTATGGTCATTATTATACCACATCACAGACAAAACCTACTGCATTACAATTCATTTCCTACCACATCAAAGACAAAAGAAGGCAAGCAAAATCAATTTGGTTAAAAACGACAAGCCACATTTACACTACATCATCCATATTAACAACGTAAGTAATCTAGTGCATTACAATTTATGACATACCACATCACAGAAAAAAGCAGGCAAACACAATCAATTTTATTAAAACCGGCAAGCCACATTTACACTAGATAATGCCCATGAACGATGTAAGTAACCTACTGCATTATAGTTCATATCCTATCACATCAAAGAAAAAAGTAGGCAAGCAAAATCAATTTCATTAAAAATTGCAAGCCAAGTTTACACTAAATCATGCTTATGAACAACGTAAGTAATCTACTGCATTACAATTCATGACCTACCACATCACAGACAAAAGCAGGCAAGCAAAATCAATTTCATTAAAAATGGAAAGCCACATTTATACTAAATCATTCCTATGAACAAAGTAAGTAATCTACTACACTATAATTCATGACCTACTACATCAAAGAAAAAATAAGGCAAGCAAAATCAATTTCGTTAAAAACGGCAAGCCACATTTACAATAAATCATTCCTATGAACAACTTAACTAATCTAGTGCATTACGATTCATGACCTACCACATCGCAGAAAAAAATAGGTAAATATAATCAATTTCATTAAAACTGGCAAGCCACATTTATACTAAATCATGCCGATGAACGACGTAAGTAGCCTACTGTATTACGGTTTATTTCCTACCACATCAAAGACAAAAGTAGGCAAGCAAAATCAATTTCATTAAAAACGGCAAGCCAAGTTTACACTAAACCATGGCCATGAACAATGTAAGCAACCTACTACATTACAATTCATTTCCTACCACATCAAAGACAAAAGAATGCAAGCAAAATCAATTTTGTTAAAACGGCAAGCCACGCTTACACTCAATCATGCATATGAACAACGTAAGTAACCTACTGCATTACGGTTAATTTCCTACCACATCAAAAACGAAAGTAGGCAAGCAAAATCAATTTCGATAAAAATAGCAAGCCATGTTTACACTTAATCATACCTATGATCAACGTAAGTAACCTACTGCGTTACAGTTCATTTCCTACCATATCAATGACCAAAGGAGGCAAACAAAATCAATTTCGTTAAAACCGGCAAGCCACATTTACACTAAATCATTCCTAAAAATATAATCATGATTGTCATCTGTAATTCCAAGTGCATCATAGTTTATTTCAAGTGCAATCCTTTTATCTAATTAACTAATAACACATATTTTAAAATGCAATGCAGTAGAAAATTAAAATGTGATGCAGTAGAAAATTAACTAACACTACATATTTTAAACTGTAATGCAGTAGAAAATAAATTGTGATGCAGTACAAAAGAAATAAAAGTTACTGCAATCAGAAAGAGTGTTCCAGTGAAATATTTGTAAAAATCATAACACTTATTGCATCAGCATTCAAAACAAATGCATCACAATGTTAATTTTGTGCATCACAGTAATAAATTATAGTTGGGACATTTTATCAAACACGTTGCATTCAACTTTCTTAAACACGTTTTATATCCATTTTTTTATATTTTGTTCCAAATCTAGAAGAAAACATGATGTCAGATTGAATTAAACTCTGAATATAGCATACTTAGATCAATAAAAACACAAAAAAACAAATATTAGGTGATTGAATTATGATCTTACTCTCATTAACTCTTTCTATGTTCTGAATTAATCAACAAAACATGATTTTAGGATACAAATTAACAAATCGATGATGCAAGAACAAATTATTATTCAAAAATATACTTACGAGATGGTGTAAGATCTGGTACGTTTGTCATCGCCATGGTTGATTCAGAATCTAACAAATGGATTTAGTTTATTTTCGTTCACTCCATAGATCTGGTAGGATATTAGGTTTTTGTGTGTGTAATTGGTGTGTGTTTTTAAGAGAGAGAAAATTTTGTTTTAAATGAAGGAATGATCGGATTTTGTTCTAACCAGCGTTAAAGGTTTTATGTTTATGTTATAATTGACCCTGAAGTTTTATTTATTTACACAAATACCACTTCCAGTTTTGATCTCAAAAGATTTGATATAATGGCTAGGATGTTTTCTCCTACCCTTTTTATTTTAACATCTTTTTTATTATAACCATACCATATATATATATATAAAGTTAGGATCAAATAAGAAGTTTTCTTAAAATAAGAAGGATAAGAAGTAACTATAATCGTATATCCAAGATGCACTGACTTAAATTAGATGCATCTCTATAATTTTGGATGCATTATAATGCATCATAATATGTTTTCTAGCTTTTAATTAGATGCATATACGTATTTTAGATGCATTTCATGATTTCTCTTGTTTTTTGTTCCTTTACATGTGCCAAAATCATAAAAATCAATTTGCATCATCTACACATCAAATTAATTTTTGAAACTCAACATGGTATATTTAAATGAATAGAAATGCATCTAATGCAAGTCGTTGCATCTCAAATGTGTAATTTTAGTCACTTATTATTTTAATTTACTTCTCACTGGATCCCTACTATATATATATATATATATATAGTGGCATTTTCTTTGCAGAATCACTTTTTTGTACAGAACCATTTAAAATGAATTTAAGCCATTAGATGAAGTTGATCAATGGTTAAGAATGATAGTGCCAAAACTGTAATTAACTAAAAGATTGAGATAAGTTTATAAATATAAGTTAAGTTTACAAATCAAAAAAGGGTATGAATGGTATTTACTAATTACATTATTTTTGAAATTCATACATATTTTCTGGAAACTGATTGTAGAAATCAGTTACTCTCACACATTTATCTTTCCCTCAAACCCTAGCCCCCTTATCACAACTCCAACAGGCCGATATTTAGATTCAAATCCATACACAAAATTGTTCCTTTTTCATTTCATTATCACGCCCCATTTATCTCTAAAACAAAAACGCAACTCATCTTTTATCTCTATTAATCCAAATCAGATCTCGCTTCTTATCGTTTCTTGTTACTCGAAATTAAAAACAAGAAATTGAAGTTTACAGATCCGTTTTATAAGCGTCGGGTTTTTGATGTGGTGATAATGGTTGATTCGTCATTAGAAGCTTAGGAGGGATGGTTTTGGAGCGATGGTGGGTTTTGGTGAGTCTCCTTTGTCGTTGTTGTCGGAGTCGAGTCGGAGCGCCGATGGAAGTTATGAATCTGTTATTGTTGCTCCTTATGGATGGTCATTTGTTTGACGATCAATTCTACGTTATTTTATTACTTCCTATTTTATTTTATTTTGGTTTTCATTGATGGTGTGTTAGATTAGGTGATTTAACAACAATAAGTCTACTTTACCTTTTGATTACGTGTATCAAGTCTTTTTTTCGCATATGATTTTCACATTACTCTGGAAGAGTGGTTCATCTTAAAGTTTTGTTTTAGATTTTTTAATTACAGGGTAAATACTTATTGGGTCCTCTTGAAAGATCTGCCAGCTAACCGCTGGAAGTGGAGTAGGGTTTTGGAAAGAGTGAGCAATTACTCTATGATCTTTTTTACCTATCTTTGTTGATATGAAACCTGGCTTTTTTCTTTTTTTTTATCTGAATGGTAACCTGATACTATATCTATCAAGAACACCATTTTTTTGCTATCAACTAAGCAGGTCAATACAACATTCCTAAGTAGCATAGTCTTATATCTTTTATTGCAATGAAAGGATGGTGAGTATGTGTTACGACGGATCTTCGCCGTGCTGTTTCTATAGAAAGAAAGTTTTGAAAGCAGATTTTCAATGGGTGTGTGTCTGAACTTTTGCTTTCTATCTTCAAGTCACATTGACTGGCAACAATCTTAATTCTAATAAATTGATCTTCGCATATTTAAAATCAATTATGGGAACTTGCAAAGTCTTGACTTTTTTAAGCTAGACTTGCGTTTTATAGCTCTTTGTATAAAAGATTAGCAAAATCAATCTATTTATAGTTAAGGAGAAAAGCTAAGATATAAAACCGGTCGGGTCAAAATTTACTTTTCATTCTCACCAACGGAAAACCTACATTCGTGTCAACTATTTTTTTTATTTTTTAACTTTATATTATATATACATATATATATATATATATAGAGAGAGAGGAAGGTTAAAATAAAAAGACAAATATTCGTGAGAAGGATAAAAAGAAAACTTTTTTTAAAAAAGTTCTCGAAAAATTCCAAAAAAATTCCATTAAATCAGGTATGTTGGTGCATAAAACTTTTGTAAAAGAAGTTTTTTTAATTTTGAGTTTTTATACGTTTTTTTAATGTGCAAAAAAAGAAATTATGATGCACAAAAAATTTTTGATGCACAAATTTTTTGACTTGTTATAGTTTGATGCGCAATAAAATTTTGATGCAAAAAGTCAAAAGAAGTTGGGTACAAAAACGAATTTCTGATGCACAAAAAAACCGATTTAAGACAACGTTTTTTTTATAATTTTTTTTTCCGGAAAACGATCTCTTTTAGAAAAACTTCCTTTACAACTTTTTCATGCACCAACATACACGATCTTGTGGAATTTTTTCAGAATTTTTTGAGAACTTTTTTAAAAAAATAAATCTTTTTATCCTTCTCACGAATATTTGTCTTTTTATTTGATCTTTATCATATATATATATATATATATATATATATATATATATATATGCTCCGGTTCCGTTGAGAAGGTTTTTATTTTGAGAAGATTAAGAAATCTACGTTTGAGCAAATTGATTCATATTTTTTAATTTGATTCACAAGTAAACATCATTTAATAGTGAATCAAAGCTATAAATCACAAATTTGATTCACAAATCATTGCTAAAATCGAGTTATGGTAATTATTCCTTAAATTTGTATAGAAGATTCAGTATTTTACTTATATTGTAAAAATAAGAGATTTTTTAACATTGATTCGAATTTTTTTATACATTTTGAATTAGTGTTAATGCTATAGAATACCAAGCTACTTTTTATTTTAACCCGTTTTGAACAACCTACTTTTTTATTACGATTATTACAAGCTTACTTTCAAATATTTGTTCAATATGAAAAACACTTCTCATCCATTTTATCCACGACGAATTTTTATTTTATTTTATTTCCACATCAGATGAGGTAGTAGTAGTGGAACAGCTGTCGGGAACAATGAGAGAAGTGATGGAACAGGTAGAGGTGGCAGAACAGGCAGGGGTGGAAGATCTGGTAGGAGGGGTGGAAGATCTAGTGCCTCGGTGGAAGAGGAGGTGGGACTGGTTACATAAATACATGTGGTGGACACTTAACAGATAAACAACATATCAATCCTAATAAAGCTTTATTTAGTTGTCAAATATTCTAAATAGAGTGTATACAGGAACAACAATTGGCACAGGATGAAGAAATTTTTAGAGAATTCATGGAAGAAGAAGCAAGGAAGGAAAAAGAATATGCAAGGAGGTGTAGAGAAGCAGAAGAGTGGGAGGCTCAGATGGATTGGACACATCCAATGCATTGGATTGAAGATGGTAATGAGGGTAACATAGAAGGTAAAGATATTGTTGTTCAAGATAACCCTACTCAACCAACCCAACAGCCAACAAATGAAGATGTTGCAGCAAATGAAGATGTTGCAGCAAATGAAGATGTCAAAGGAAAAGCACCAGTGGATGAGGGAAGCAATGTTGCAGCAACACCTTCTAAGAAAAGAAACAGGCAAAAGTGGATGGATCAATATGATGTGGAAAATAAAAATGTAATCGTCGTGGACTAATAGATGGAGAAGCTGTTTCATATTGAACAAAAATTTGGAAGTAGTTGGTATTATCGGTAATAAAAAAAATAAGTGTTGTTCAAAAGGGTTTAATATGAAAAAGTAGCTTGAGATTCTATTAGCATTTACCCTTTGTATTATAATCACATTAAAAATGAGTTTTACGCTTGAAAACTTGAATCAAAGTTAAAAATCGATCATTTTTTTAAAAACCTTCTCATCTTACTCAAAATAAAAACTTTTCAATCGACGGAATTCTATATAGGCCTCCGGTTTTATTGAGAAGATTTTTATTTTGAGAAAATTTATAAATCTATTTTGAACAAATTGATTCATATTTTTTGATTTGATTCACAAATAAACATCATTTAATAGTGAATCAAATCTATAAATCACAAATTTGATTCACAAATCATTGTTAAAATCGAGTTATGGTAATGATTCCAAAATCGAGAGTTTTTTTAACATTGATTCGAATTTTTTTTACACATTTTGGATTATAATCACATTAAAATGAGTTTTACGCTTAAAAAACTTGAATCAAAGTTAAAAATCTATCATTTTTGAAAACCTTCTCAATCTTCTCAAAATAAAAACATTCTCAATCGAATTGGATTAATTGTGCTGATACATTTTGTAAATTATGCTACAGAGTTCATGTACACGAGGACGTCACTATCGCTAGTGCAGTTCCATTCTGTGTTTTACTTACTGCACTACACTAGTTTTCTCAGTATTGTATTTTATCAATATTTGAACTTAACATTGTGGAAGACATAATTTTCTTTGGGCTTGTTCGCTTTGGCTCATACACTCCATGGTTCGTAGCACAAGGCCTCTCGGATGTTAGATATACTGCCGAGCGCTTTGTTAGTTTTTTTAGTATTTATTTTTTTTTTTGTGTTTTGTGATTAATTTACAGTTTTTGGCTCGAGTTTTTGGTTATGGATCACCACTCCACTGGTTCAGTGCACAAAGAATCTCGGATTTTGCCCTCTCACACTCCACTGAATTTGGGTGTCATTCCAATAATATGTGACCTTTCTCATTTTTCCTGAACTTTTTCTCTGTGGTCCGCGACTACCAATGTTGGGGTTGGTCATCTTTTTTTTTGATTAGAATTGTCGCCTTTATATTGTGGTCAATTCATAATATCATGATAAAAATGGATACAAAGTTTGTTTAGGTTAGGAGTAGCTCTCAATGATTTGGGTTGTTGTAAAAGTATCTAAAAATAGAAACTTAGATATCTGTACCTGACCAAGGAACCATGGAGTATATGTTTGGAATAGATTCCATTTTTAGAGAGTTGAATAAACACTATCTCGTTCTCGTTGAAAAGTTCGGGATTTTGGCAGATAATAATATTTTAGTAACTTGAACTTGCAATTTAGATTCTCTGTTACTGAGATAAAGAAGATGAATAACCTAACACATAACATGTTTGGAGCAACAAGAACATAAGTAATGTCTCGATGTATTATGAAAAAATATTTAATTATAGAATATGGATTACATAACGGATGCCTGTGATCTCTAAAGATACAACAGTTATTGCTAACAAAACTGTCCAAAAAAAAATAGTTCGGTGAAATGTACAACAGAGCAAAACAAAACAAAAATGCAGGCATCAGTCAATGGCTCAAATTGTTTCAAATCTTTAGATGTTCGGGTGTGTAATTCAGTATCTATCCTCATGTTTGACTTATTGACCGTTTTGAGTTTCTAACGCTGTTTATTTGGTGTTATGCGTTGGAACACTAAGGTAGAATTTAGTATTTATGAAATCGTCGAGAAGAGGGTTGTATCCATCTTTCGTCTTTGTCTTTGTTGGCAGACCAAATTCTTCCATGAACACAGATGTATCAAGCTAGACATATAATCACAAGTCCCGCGTCAATTATTGCAGATATTGGAAACAAAACTCACGCAGAACAGTATATAACCGTTAAATGCATTTGATAAAGTTGAATGTTACCGTTATAGTGCGCCTTTTCTTTCCTTGTTTAGATGACCTGTCAAAATTCTCAATACGTGATTTTAACCACCCAGAGCTGTAATGATCAATACGTTCCAAAAGCCAAAAATCTGTTGGGAAAAATATATCTGCATCACCCTGCAAGAAAGATAAGAAATGTAGGTTATTTCTGTGTAAACAATTGCAAGTTGCACATGTGAAATTAAACGGACAAAAAAGTAGTTGACAAACATGGATAAGAAGCAATACGTTGGCATCGAGATATGAACTATAATCTGAACTCCTTCCATCTTTCTGGGCAGATATAAATCGAGATAGTTGATGATCAAGTCAGAAACATGATATGTATAACAACCATTAGTTAACTGTGAATGTACCTTTGTTGAAACCAACGGAGCTCTTTCACCAGGTACTTTGACATCAGGAAGGTAGTTGAAATCAGAAGCAATTAGAGACATCTTTGGCAGGGCTCCATGTAATGCGCCTAGAAGTTTCTGAATATTATACAAACTTCCGTTACTACAATTAAATGGAAACAGCAAACTCTTCTTTGATAAAATAAATAAAGGAAAATGTTTCTTACCAAAGATCCAGTAGGTAGCCAACATCGTCTAGCCTTAGGAAAGATTTTAGCCCAAATGTTGCTTGGAAATGAAGCCTCTCGAATTTCTTGGGGTTTATAATCTTTGTCCACATTTAAAATATCCAAACAATTTTTAATCAGGGGATCTTGCATCGGTTTATACAGTTCACATAATTTAGACCTGCATAGGCAGAGTGACATAATCATTAGAAGACCATACTAACTGGGACACATACATACCGAGGACTCAATATCCCGAGTGAAATATTTTAACACTTGCACACAAACTTATTCAGTCATTCTCACCCGTCTTGCTGCTTTTCTACCCAAACTTCCTGCCATGGTGAAACTTGGTTTTCTGAGTAGATAAGATCGTGTGGAAGGTTATCAAGAACCTAGCATGACATAGAACTGGCGTACGTTAATTATTTATAAACTATTACGTCATGGAATTGTGATATTAGATTACGAAACATAGATAAGACCTACCTCAAGCATTATAACCCAACATGGTTGTTTCTCCGCATCCCCTGTTTTAAGAATCAAACTATTAATTTCCGAACTTGTTCATGGATGCTCAGACAAGAGAAAGTCCAGCTGCACAAACTAACAATAGTATAATACCCCATCCACTATGATCAGCAGCATCACGACGCTCTACTTTGAACTTTGATAAATGACTGCCAACTTCGCCAACAGTGTCCAACTGTTTCTTGGCTAATGAAGAGCTAATTTCTACTGAACTGCAAACAACATAATACTTCTTTAGAAGGCTAAATACTAAATGAAGATGCAATAGCCGATAACATTTTAGCAAAATAGAGGAACAACAGTTCACATACGTGTATGACATGTTCTCGTACACTCGTGTTGGAGCATTCAACATTATGTAGTCCATAATGCCCTTCGCACAAGTTCCTGATCCACCTCCAATTTCATAGATCTGAATGCATATGAAATTGATCGTTATATCATGACAAGTTTTATTTTAATAGAAGCAAATGAACTTACCTTTAGTGGAAAAGAAAGATTAGTTGTTCGCAAAATTGCTTCAGCAATCCCGTGGGCATACCAAGGCTACACAAAATAAGATGAAAAATATGCATTTAAAGGGTAGAAAAGAATAACACTGCTATTTAAAACTTCATGCTGAATGTGTATAGCTGGGTTTTAAAAAGCGAGAAGCACTCCGTTGCGCTAAGGTCCAAAAACCGAAGCGCAGGGCGATGAGGCAAAAGCGCATGCCTCTCGTAGGTGAGGCACTTACTATATGCAAAACGATTCTAACTTTGTTAGAAAGCATAATGCGTATATAAAAACACATCAAGAAGAAATCTAGCAACAATAACAACAATTCATTCCCCATTCATTCTCAAAGTTTGCGATTTCATATCACTAATAAAAATCCATTTAAACCGTTTTAGATTAAATGTCATTTTAGACCCATAAACACATGAGGCGTCAAAAAGCGCTCCTCAGAGGCGCCAAAAAGCACCGCCTCCGATCGCCTTATGTAATGGCTGCGCATCAAGGGTCCCGATGCGATGACCCCATTGCCTCGGCTCGCCTCACGCCTCAGGCGCTAAAAGGAGCGCTTTTTTAAACACAGATGTATAGCTCATAACATCTTTCCTCGTTTCTATGTATTGTAACATCTAATACAAATATAATTCTTGTATGCGATATCAATTTGCTACCAAAAACGTTCTGGTGTATGTGATATATACCTTGAAAAGCTCAACTGGAGTAAACCAAGAAACATCATTTTGCTTGTATATTTTATCCAAATGCGACATGTAAGCCTTCCTTCCTGAAATAGTCCACCCGTTCAGGTTTTAAGTATAAACTCAACAAGGCCATACTATAAGAGAGTCTAATACAGTAATATGGCATAAACATGGTAAGCAACAATGACAAAACCATCTTCCACTAAGAGTGTTGTGCGGTGCTGCTAAGGTAAAGTACCTAAACCAAAATAACAAAATTATCTTACCACCAAACACTCTATCTAGTTCATGGGGTGTTTGGATATGCGTTTTCATAGTGAATATTGCAGCTTGAAGAATCAAATATTTAGAAGTTGCTAAGTAAGTTTACATTAGACTTCAATGATTGGTTTTCTTACATCAACTTCTAAGCTTGCTATCCAACTAAAGTTTTCTGAGCCTAAATAGTATAAGGTCATAAGGGGTGTCGTGGATTTTCTATTGCTGTCACTATAAGCAACTCCCAAACTACCAGTTCAAAACTGCTTCACGATCGAGACATTGCTCGAGAAGGTTTTCATTTAAAGAATAAGGTTGCTGATCTGCTTATGAATGGGTCGTGGGCCTGGCCACAATCGTGGCTGCATAAAGCGCCTGATTTAGGCATTATTCCAGCTCCTGTTTTGGATATTTCAGTCCCTGACAAAAGACAATGGCGTGATCGTAGTGGTAACGTGATGGATTTTTCTGTAGCCAAGGCATGGGAAGCAATCAGGAACCGTGGGAATCAGGTCGAGTGGTACCAGATAGTGTGGTTTTCTCACAACATCCCTAGACATGCCTTTCATATGTGGCTTGTCATGAGAAATGGGTTGAAGACCCATGATAAAATGCGGCAATGGGATGTTGGCCCAAATGGTGATCTAACAAACTTGAGATGTGCTCTCTGTGACGGACAACCTGACTCTCACCCCCACCTTTTCTTTGAATGCACGTTTTCAGCGAAGGTCTGGAGGTATGTTCGTGTTTTGGCAGATATGGATAATGTCCCCCCTAGCATGCATGAGATTTTCCTATATCTTAAACCTATGGGTAATAAACGCACTGCCAAGTGTATTTTTGGCAAACTAATTATGGCTGCTACGGCTTATTTCATATGGAATGAACGAAATAACAGGACGTTTAAGAATATTAGACGTTCTCCGGAAGAGATTCGTGATATCATCATGGTGACGGTTCGGCTGAAACTAATTACCTTCCGGTTCAAGAACCTGGAGTCGGTAAGATTGCTTCTTAGGCGATGGAAGATGCCCAATAACTTTAGGATCTATGGCTAGTTCTCTCATGCCTCGTATGAGTGGTCCTATGATGCTGATTGCTGCTTGGAGTGTTCGAAGTAAGGGGAGTTTCTGGAGAAGACTTACTAGTTTAAGTTCTTATTTATACTCATTGTATTCATATAGTTGAGTTTGTTTTTTCGTGAGGTTTGAGGTTTGTGGTATGTCACAAACGTCTTTAGGGAAGTTCAAGCTATGCTTGAGGTGAATGTGGTACTTCAGCCATATTCCTTTGTTCTTATTTGGTTCTTGTGATTAATACAAATTTACCGGGGTAACCCTTTACCCAAAAAAAAACTGCTTCACGATCAGATAAGCAGACACTGAAAAGCAGTTTGCTTTTATCTAGTCACTCAAAACTTCGTATATGCTGTATAAAAAGCAATCACAAACTAGCCTATATAATCTGTCAAACACTCTAAACTAACTATTAAGAGTCATGATGATCAGTTTAAACACACATTCAATGTCCACACACCCCACAATGTGAATTATGAGAGAACCAATAACTTTTCAAATCGCAAATTCGAATAGAAGTTTTTGATACCTTGAAGCTTATGAAAGGGAATGCTTCTATCAAGCACACCAACGGATCTTGGACTTTGTGAAAAGTAGCCGTGATCAGGATCATATAACGCTGAATGTATAAAGTCCCTAACCTGTTCAAATCAAATTAATTCAAAACCATTATCATCATTTTCATTTCCATATTATTATCAATAAGATCCAATCCAATACGTAATTAATAAATGATTACTTTTTTTGCATAAATACTAAAGTACTTTATCATTTGTCCCATTTTAACGTCACATTGCCTTATTGCATACAAGTCATGAGCTAGTTGTGTCTTGTTTTGGGTCATTTTGTAACAAAACTAAAGGGCTTTCGAAAAGATTAGATTTTGCATAAAAAATGTTAACTTTCAAATAAAAAACGAAAGTTTACATTAACTAAAACCCAACAAATGTAAAATTAAACTATGTTTAGAGACGAGCTTTTAGGAGCAATTACTATCGTTTAGAATATAATGCTTGTTTAAACCTTCCAATCCGAAACGCTAATAAAATAATTGTTTAGGTTTTACGTCATTTTTACAGCTACATCCATGTTACCAAACGCTTGTATAAAACAAACAGCTAGTGTTAACTTGCAACACTAGCTACTACTTCTTTTCGCTACCGCTAACTTTATGCTAACGGATGTTTGTTTGAGCTTATTTGTGGGCTTATAAACTTATTTGTTTTCGGCTTATGTTTCATAAGCCTATTTTTCTGGCTTATTTTGAGACTTATGGGCTTATATAAGTTTATCATGTCATACCAAACTCTCACAAGTTTTAAAATAAGCCGAAAAACTAAAGCTTATGAAATATAAGCCGAAAGCATATAAACAAATAGGCCCATACATAAGCTTAAACAAACACCCGTGTTTGTTTAAGCTTATATGTGGCTTATGAGCTTATTTGTTATTCGGCTAATATTTCATAAGCCTCAATTTTTTGGCGTGTTTTGAGACTTGCGGGCTTATATACGTTTTTTTTTGGCTTGTTTTGAGATTTGCGGACTTATATACGTTTCTTATGATATGATAAACTTAAATAAGCCCGTAAGTCTCAAAATAAGACAGAAACTTGGGGCTTATGAAATATAAACCCAAATCAAACAAGCTCATAATCCCACAAACACCCCCAAGGTGTTTGTTTAAGCTTATTTGTGGGCTTATGAGCTTATTTGATGTGGGCTTATATAAGTTTCTTATGATGTGATAAACTTATTTAAGCCCATAAGTCTCAAAATAAGCAGGAAAATTGAGGCTTATGAAATATAAGCCGAAATCAAATAAGCTCAAAAGCCCACAAATAAGCCTGATCAGATCAATGGGGGATACAATAATAAGAAGAAAAAACATACAAGAACAGGATTGTCTCCAAGAAACTGTGTAGAGAAGTAAGCTGGAAACCCAATTTGAGTCACTGCAGTTCAAGAATCAAGATTTAGATGAAAAGCTTAAAACTTGGGAATGAAATGATGGAAATGAAGGAATTACCTGAAAGGGGTTTGTGAAGAAGAAGATGACGTGTCAGTTTGTGGGCCATTTATGGTGTTTTCCGGCAAGTGGGTGTTGGTCGGAGATGTTTTAGGGTTGAAGAAGGGGTTTTGGGGGGTGTTTGGATTGGTAATTAGTTGAAGGGTTTTAGCAGTAAAGCAACAAAGTACTTTTTCAAATGTTCTGTTTTGGCAAGATAACTTTTTTTTTTTCGCTTAATGTAAGGAACTTTTAAGTTTTGTGTTAATTTGCACCAACCTTGACTGGCAACCGGAAAAAAAAGTTATAAAACCGGAAAAAAGCCTATGTATGTTTCGTTTTAGTACGTGAACTTAATGTTCCGTTTTGGTACGTGAACTTTTTTATACACACGTTTTTATACACACATTTTTATACTCATGTTTTTATACACTTTTTTATATACGTTTTTATATACATTTGTATACACGATTTTATGCACACATTTTTACACATATTTTTATACACACATTTTTATACACATATTTTTACACATACTATTATACACGTGTATAAAAATGTGTATAAAATGTGTGTATAAAAACGTGTATAAAAATATGTGTATAAAAATGTGTATAAAAATGTGTATAAAAATATGTGTTTAAAAATATGTGTATATAAACATGTATAAAAATATGTATAAAAATATATGTTTAAAAATGCGTGTAAAAATGTATGTATAAAATATGTGTATAAAAATGTGTGTATAAAAATATGTGTATAAAAATGTGTATAAAAATGTGTATAAAAATGTGTATAAATGTGTGTATAAAAACTTGTATAAAAATGTGTATAAAAATATGTGTATAAAAATATGTATAAAAATATATATATAAAATGTGTATAAAAATGTGTGTATAATAACGTGTATAAAAATGTGTATGAAAACGTGTATAAAAACGTGTATAAAAATATGTGTATAAAAATGTGTATAAAAACGTGTGTAAAAATATGTGTATAAAAATATGTATAAAAATGTGTATAAAAATATGTGTTTAAAAATATGTGTATATAAACGTGTATAAAAATGTGTATAAAAATATGTGTATAAAAATGCGTGTAAAAAATGTATGTATAAAATGTGTGTATAAAAACGTGTATAAAATGTGTGTATAAAAACGTGTATAAAAATGTGTATAAATATATATATAAAAATATGTGTATAAAAATGTGTATAAAAACGTGTGTAAAAATATGTGTATAAAAATATTTGTATAAAAACGTGTATAAAAATGTGTATAAACCCTTGTTAATAAATATTTGGGCAAGCTTGTCATATGTTAAGAATAAAATACGTCATCAAGCACTTCTGATAAGCTTAGTCAAACGTCCCCTAAGTACAATGGCAAAGACATGTGAAACACAATCAAGGGCATAAAATTTGGGAAGGGTTGAAAACAACGTCGATGTTTGATTTTGAAGCTAAAATCTGGACCAAGTATGGTAGGGCCAATTGCGAACCATCTGATAGGGCAATGGTACGTAAGACCTTATAATCATTTGTCTATCAATATTGCTATTACTTATGCTTATTGTGATACTAATTACAATACGGCTAATATAGTATAAGAGAATATGAAATTTGAAGTTTAAAAAAAGATCAGATTGATCATTATATGATTGTAGAAAGCCAAAGCTTATGTTTGGATCTCCAGTTTGCAGCATTTTGACTGGGATTCTGGAAAGACGTATGTTTATCATTGCTATGTGAGCATTGATGGAACTTACCGGTTCAAGGTGTGTGTTTTGTCTCTTTTTAATTTACTCATTAAGAAAGCTAAAACTGACGGGCTATCGCATTAGCAAGATAGATGTGGTCGGTTTTGCGTTTAATGTTTGGTTTGAAAATAGTGCTAGCATTTGTACTTATCTGGCATGTATGTTATTTGACATTTACTTAGGGGTGTTTTGATCTGGTTATTGGGTTGTTTGGTTAATTCGGTTGATTTTTTTTTGAGTCAGCTCGAAAATCAAACCGAACCGAATTGACTCGAATAACCCGAATTACACAATTTAAAAAAATAAAATAATCATGTAGATATTTAGCTAAAAAAATTATTTCAAGTATAAAGAGTGTTTTTTATATTAAGATAAAATTTTAATGATCTTTTTATAAATATAAATAATAGTAACTTAAAAAAATTAAAATTATATAAATTACATTTTCGGTTCAAAATGTCAAACTCATATCTAAACCTAAAACCGAATTTTGAATTACTGGTTCGGTTCATGTTATTAAGCAAATATTGCTATTTTTTCCCAGTTATTTTTGATCCGGTTTCGGAGTTTTTTCTATTAATATTGGTTTTTATTACATTCTTAGTTTCTTTTAATAAGAGTGTCTTACTTCGGAAGGATTTTTGTCTTGGAATATCGTGATTTTGAAATCCTATCAATTGCATGTATTCTATTATCTGTTTAGCACAACTTATATTATTTACGAGTTTTTCTAGTAGAAACCCCCCAAAAAAATAAAGTTTTTTTTGGAGTTTTTTTATTGATTTTTAAATCAATTTTAGATGGGTGGTATTTTTGAAAAGGAGCAATTGCATAAAAATGCATTAAATTTAGAGTTTGTTTTCAATTAAGGTACTCTATTTTTTTTTCTTGCACATAAAGGTAGCGGACTTTTTTTCTAGGCGATTTAGAGTTTTTTTTACTTCTCAGTATAACCCACTAACCCCCATTCGTTAAATCCCTAAAATTTTGTTTAACTAAAAATTGAGGCCCAAATTAATAATTATCTAAAAATCTTTATTACTTTCATACTCGATCAACAACCGATCAAAGACATGCCAGATTTATTTCCAATCCTTTATGAATGATCATATGTACATTTATATATATTTATTCCTTTTAAGCTTTATGATTCTCTAATTTCCTACCATTTTTTATGCTTTTTTTAGTGGTCTCTTAAATGATAATGACGAATTGTATCACTAAATGCAACACTGCTAGCGCAGTCTGTAATATTGTGACATGTTATTAATGTCATAATCATCCCATATTGAATTGTCGGTTACCTATACTTTAATGTGTATTAATGATGTAATCAAACTTAGTCAAATCATGATAAATGCTCTTTAATGGTACATTATATCTTGACCGTTACATATACTCTTCTTTCGTAAGATCTTAAAGAAAAAGAAGAAAAAACTAAGTATTATGTTAACTATTTTTAAAAATACATGTTTTGTTAAATAAAATTTTAAACTACTATGCTTA
>BQNB010104964.1:0-23706 GCA_026074375.1 Tanacetum coccineum
TTTGGGTGAGAAGGAAGTGCATAAAGGTATGTTTGGGTGAGCAGGAAGTGCATAAAGGTATGTTTGGGTGAGCAGGAAGTGCATAAAGGTGTGTTTGGTTGAGCATGAAACACCGTAAAGGTGTGTTTCGGTGAGCAGGAAATGCATAAGGGCGTGTTTGGGTGAGCAGAAACAACCTTTAGGGTGAGTTTTGATTTATATAAATCGATTAATAAATATATCATAAGATTTTATAAATATAAAACCGGATTAAATGGTGGTTAATGGTTAAATAAATGTGTTATATATTATTTAATCCCGCCTAATTATATATATTGATCACACGAGTAAATTACAACACGGATTGATTGAAAAAGGATTAAGTTATATAATTTTAAGATTGTTAAATTGTAATATTTCAATAACCGGATAAACAAACGGAAACTATACTTTTACAAATGGGATAACTATTTTAGCAACCGTCAAGAAAACGAAATACTAAATTATAAAATATTATTTTATAATTCCTGACTAGAAGACAAAGTCATAACTTTTGTAAAAACTTTGAAAACATCATTTACATAATTCTCAACTATAAAACGTGCATTACTTTTATAACAAGGACTCTTTATTAACTTATATGGTGATTTCCGAATATGTGTCGAATTATTTAGTTTCCTTTGTTTTTACCATCTTTCTTATATAATACTTGGAAAATATTATATAATTAAATCATTTTATTTTAAATGTCATCTTTTTAGATGTAACGCATGTGGTGTATTCTATACGCTTCAAGTTATTCTTTTGGTTGTGTATCTTGTTATAAAATTCACGGTATGAATTATATACTTAGTCATTTTTCATTATGTAATATATACGGAATATATTACACACCTTGCGTTTACTTTTTGATTTATTTATTTAACCAACCACCAAACTATTACAACTTTAAATCTAAATCTTTTATCAACGTGTCGCGTTGATGTACTCATTCATCGAAAAACCCAAGTACATTATCCTAGGCTAGTAGGATATAACCGTTAAGATAAACCGCAACTTCTTGGTCGAGCCGTTCCAGTTTCCGTTTTGTCTGGCGCTTAATATGCGCATCCCCGTCAATCGTTCTACAACATCGATGTGAGTTTATAGCCCCTCTTTTACTTGTTTTACATTGCTTTACAAATCTCGGGGGAGAATACATGCTCATTACAACTTGTTTACATACTTGTTTACATACTCATACTTATACTCATTTACAAACTTGGTTACTTGGTTTATATAACACTCTTTCTACTTAGGAATTTAAGTATTTAAAGCTGTTTATGAATACAATGGTTATTTCTTCATTGGACACAAGTGTTTTGGTTATCATTTCATGTTTACGTGTTGCCTAAGTAGCGATTAGACCACTCAATGCCCGAACTATCATGAATTGTTAATTTCTTGACCGAAGAACCGGTTAATGGAGCGTGAATGTTATAAATAGATCTATTGGGACTAATTATCCCTATCAGGGTGAGTAGCGCTCACTGTGCCGGTTTACCGGACAACGGATATATACCATGTCGAATCTCATTTGGTGTCTTGGTCAGACACCGGTAGTGCAGAATACATTTGGCATATTATATGCTACATAAATTAGCTTCGGTGTCATGAGCCTAACAGTAGATACATTTTGTGTGATACTGTATCTGTTATAGTAGTCACATACATTTTGGAAATCTTGTGGTCCACACTACTTTGTTGAACATTACTGATTACTGATTACTAAACACTTTTCATTATACTGTGGTGAAGCAGTAGACACTATACTTTTTCAGTTCTACATTTACACATACATTGTTGATGACTATTATAGGAATTGAATTGGTTATGCATACTTTATAAATCTTAGGATTTCAACATTTACATTTGTTCTTACAAAACTCTATGAACTCACCAACTTTATGTTGACACTTTTAAGCATGTTTTTCTTAGGTGAATTAGATGCTTGGCCTACTTGATATGCATTGGAGTCTACTACATTCAAATGATCAAATCTCGTTGTATTGTTTTCAAGTTTTTCTTGTGATGCAATTATGGGACAAATGTTATATCAATTTCAAGAAAATCAACGAGATTACTTTTTAAACGACACATTTAGAGGTCGTTCTCTTGTATCTTGTGCTGTTGTATTATGAAGTAACGCCCCCGGACATATTTCCCTTGTCGACAACATTTTTGGGGGTGTTACAGATTGGTACAGAGCACTGGTTATAGAAATTAGGTTGCCATATTTTAACCAAGACTATATACCGTTTTCACAACATAAGCATCACAGCAAACATTTTCAAAGTGCATACACACTACTTGCTTAATTGCTTACATTACTTGTTACGTTAAGTGCTTGCATGACATATATACATATAATATATATATGCTTACATCCCTTTTTGCTATATCGTAAAATTATTATATAAAGTTTATTTATATAAATACCAGAACATTCTTAAGACATTGTGAGTTGCAAATGGTCTCATTTACAGCTCAGACATTGTGAGTTATACAATGGTCTCATTTTACTTCTTGGACATTGTGAGTTGCACAATGGTCTCACTTCGTTCTCAGATATTGTAAGTTAAACAATGGTCTCTAAGAGTATTATTTTATTTATAGCTTTATACAATATCGTTTTACACGAAACCCGTCACAGTTTTGTTTTACATAAAATTTATGTGTGGATCCTAAGTACACAATCTTGTATTGGCGGACATGTAATAAGAGATTGATACGATAATTGCTATGTTAACTCGTTCATAAGACCTTCATATTAATTACTTTAACCGTGTACTCGTCAACTATTTTGAACGTTATGTCGATCTCCCCTGATTGTTTTACTCTTTGTCTCCGAAGGCGAGTTTTGAACACTCGTCCCATGTTCATTAGAACAATTGCATCGTCATGTTATCCACCACTTTGAAGATTTTGTGAGTACGCGTGTTGCATCAGAAATTATTAAGTAGGATGATTTATAATCTCTTTATTTGAAAGGATTGGGACGCCTCTTCATTTAAATAAATAAATTGTAAATCACCGAACCATAAGTTTATCAATTCATTATTTACATAAATTAGGATGCTTCTTAATGCAAATAATAAATTATAAAATGAGTGGGCCCTTTAAAAATGGTAATCCATATGAAACGAGTATGGACTCAACCTGACAATCACCGGAATCCTTAAAAAGAGTCTAGAGACACAATCGATCGTCAGCAAGAAACTTAAAGCCACACTTAACCCTACTTATCTCATTCTTAAGTTATTACTGTTGCCGTTGCAAATCTTTACGATCATGAACTGCTTGTGGAGCTAACCGACTTGTGCACACTTGAACTAATGGAGTTGATTCATCCTCGAACTAACGACTGAGTACCATATTCCGCCGTCTATCGCATAAGCTCTCCCGCGAGCTCCTCCCATTTGTTGAACTTTATTCTTAGGGTGATTTGTTTCTTCGAATGTCCTCTGACTCCTGCTTCCCATCACTATTTGTTATAGTTATTGTCGTTATGGTTGCTGTTGTTGGGCTCTGAAGCGGTCCCAACTTGTACAACTTTATCCAAAAGATAATGCAACCCCCCCTTAAACCATATAAACATCTATCGACGAAAGAGATAGTCGAACTATTCATTTTGGGCCACTAGTACGAAGACTTAGGTCGCGATACATCCTAGTACTCCCAAGTAGGTTGAATACTTACATCCATAAGCCATATTTGATGTAAATCGTCACACATTACAGATACCAGAAACGAGACTCTGTCCTCGAACATTGAAAACTTTATACAAACATGCTCACGCGACTACACTTCCTTCTTGAGGTTTTCACCATTATGAGACTTTCCTTATAACGCGGTTATATTATCCCCATAAGATCTGGAATGATATTTTTTTTGAGATGCCTATTTTGATGGATTAAATATCCTGGTCAAGCCTAGCCAAAATTTTTGGTATATTGAGAAGTGTCGAAACACCGAAAATTTTTCTAAATAAAGTTATCAGCGTCTTGTTTAGAACTGGTTTATTAAATCTTAAATCTTTTCTTAGGTTGGTCACACAATCGTTTACACAAATTAAATCCGTGGACGAGATATCTTTTAAGGTAGTACTGTAACAACCGACAATTTTCGAAATTTTAAATGACTATTTTACCCTTTGACATACGGTCCGACTCGACTTTTTGACTTCTGATCTATTATTGTCACATAAAAACGATTACTGCGTAACCGGTAATTTCTCAGAACATATTTAAATAATAAATCATATTTATTATTACATATCTCTCATGTGCAAGGTTATTTTTTTAAATTATTTGACTTGAAAACGAAAAAGATATGCGTTATTCCTGAGTTGACTTAACAAAAACGACCCGCTAAATCACGTTTTCACGACTCAGACTCTAAAGCAATTTGATGTAAAACGACATTCCGACAACTTTTTAGTTTTGCCCGAGACCCGAAAACAAGCAAAAAATGACCGAAATACCCTGGCAAAATTTTGAAATCCGCACGCAACGCTTACTGACAAAAAAAATTAAATTTATATTTAATTATCACTTTTATTAAATAAAAATATTTAATAAATAATTTAACATTTTATTTAAAAAAGGTTTATTAAAAACGCGAATATTTAAGTTAAAGTTTGTTTTACGGATAAAATATACCCGTGATACCATTGTCTAATAATAAACAAAACGAACATTTCAATGAACGTTACTAAATATTTATGAAATATGGCCAAGTAAATACTTATTTTCGATGGAATTTTTTTTTTGGAAAACAATGGCGCAAGTTTCGTCTTTTGAATCATCCGTTAAGTGGCCTAAACGAGTTCCGGACCAATAATTAATGAAATCTACACTTTGTGTTCCTGTAATTATATTTTCAAAACTACCCTAGGTAAGCTTACATTGCTACTTTTTCTTATAAAACTTTCTACTATAAATATATTGTACTATTTAGGGTTTAACCCTCATTCCTATCAAACCCTAAACACACACTTACTATTTCTGGCGCCCCCATATTTTTCCGACCATCTTTTCCGGCGAGTTTTTTTAAGCCACCCTCGTCACCATGCCATCCTGCTGCCACTCAGCCGCCGCCAACACCCACACCTCTGAAGCATCTCCATCTCCTCGTCATCTCCATCCCGGTCCAACATCTTCAACCGACGCGTGCCACCACTACCATATCCATCTTCGTCGGTCACCATCTCCTCCACACCGACACCAAGATCACCACATCACCACCATCTATATCATCATCATCATAACACCACAACCACCATCATCACAGCCGCACCACCTCACCATCATCATTATCACCACCATGGGGGTGCGTTCGGTTGGCCGTAAACCACCACCATGGGGTGCGTTCGGTTGGCCGTGAACCACCGCTAGTGTCCATTTTGTTTGTATATCAACACATAGGGTGCGTTCGGGTTTAAAACCACCACCAAGGGTGCGTTGGTTTGTGTTCATCAGCCGTTAGGGTGCGTTGGGGTTTATGGCAGCCCCGAAAGGTGTGTGTGGTTTCGTTAAGCACCGAATAGGGTGGGTTTGATTTCTCAGTCACCAAAAATGGTGCGTTGGGTTCATAACCCAAATGAGGTGCGTTGTGGTTTATCAAAAACACCACAAAGGGCGTTTGTCCCGGTGGTTTAACAACACCTAGGGTGCGTATGGTTGTTTGCACAACCAAGGTGCGTTTGATTTGATGAAACACCAAGATTTAGGTATTTTTTTGGATTTAGTACAGATTTAGGGAATCGTATTGGTTTTTGGATTTATAAATGATTAAGGTGCGTTTGGTGCATGGTTTGTCTCATCAGCAAGGGTGTGTTGGGTTTCATGGTTCGCACCACCAGGGTGCGTTGGTTTTGGGTTCACCAGATTAGGGTGCATAATGGTTTCAGCCGCCATAGGTGCTTGTGAGTTTTAGTTCACTATTTAGGGCGCGTTTGGTTTGATAAAAACGACCACACATGGTGTTTTGTTTTGCCCTGAATAGGGCGAGTTTGGGCAGTTTAAACCTTAGGGTGCGTTTGGGTTAAACGAGACTCCATAAGGGAGTGTTTGGTTGTGCAGAAACTCCATAAGGGAGCGTTTGGTTGTGCAGAAACCCCATAAAGGTGTGTTTGGGTGAGCAGGAAGTGCATAAAGGTGTGTTTGGGTGAGCAGGAAGTGCATAAGGGTGTGTTTGGTTGAGCAGGAAACACCGTAAAGGTGTGTTTGGGTGAGCAGGAAATGCATAAGGGCGTGTTTGGGTGAGCAGAAACAACCTTTAGGGTGGGTTTTGATTTATATAAATCGATTAATAAATATATCATAAGATTTTATAAATATAAAACCGGATTAAATGGTGGTTAATGGTTAAATAAATGTGTTATATATTATTTAATCTCGCCTAATTATATATATTGATCACGCGAGTAAATTACAACACGATTTTGTTTGAAAAAGGAGTCAAGTTAATAATTTAAAGATTGATAAATTTGTGTAAATATTTCAATAACCGGATAAACAAACGGAAACTATACTTTTACAAATGGGATAACTATTTTAGCAACCGTCAAGAAAACGAAATACTAAATTATAAAATATTATTTTATAATTCCTGACTAGAAGATAAAGTCATAACTTTTGTAAAAACTTTGAAAACATCATTTACATAATTCTCAACTATAAAACGTGCATTACTTTTATAACAAGGACTCTTTATTAACTTATATGGTGACTTTTCCGAATAGTGTCGAATTATTTAGTTTCCTTTGTTTTTACCATCTTTCTTATATAATACTTGGAAAGTATTATATAATTAAATCATTTTATTTTAAATGTCATCTTTTTAGATGTAACGCATGTCGTGTATTCTATACGCTTCAAGTTATTCTTTTGGTTTTATCTTGTTATAATATTTCAACGGTACGAATTATATACTTGTTCATTTTTCATATGTAATATATACGAGATATATTACACACTTTGCGTTTACTTTTTGATTTATTTATTTAACCAACCACCAAACTATTACAAATTTAAATCTAAATCTTTTATCAACGTGTCGCGTTGATGTACTCATTCATAGGAAAACCCAAGTACATTATCCTAGGCTAGTAGGATATAACCGTTAAGATAAACCGCAACTTCTTGGTCGAGCCATTTCCATATCCGTTTGTCTGCCTATAATAGTTGCGCGTACCCGTCAATCGGATTCACAACATCCGGAAAGCGATGTAGTTTATAGCCCTCTTACTTGTTTTTACATTGCTTTAACAAATCTCTGTGGAGAATACATGCTCATACAACTTGTTTACAAATACTGTTTACATACTCATACTTATACTCATTTACAAACATGTTTACTTGATTTATATCACACTCTTTTACTTATGGATTTAAGTATTTAAAGCTGTTTATGAATACAATGGTTATTTCTTCATTGGACACAAGTGTTTTGGTTATCATTTCATGTTTACGTGTTGCCTAAGTACGATTAAGACCATCAAATGAATGCCCGAACTAATCATGAAATTTTAACTTCTTGACTCGAAGAGACCGTTAATTGGAGCGAGTAATGTTATAAATAGATCTATTGGGACTAATTATCCCTATCCGGGTGAGTAGCGCTCACTGTGCCGGTTTACCGACACGGATATATACCGATTGAATCTCATGGTGTCATTGGTCAGACACCGGTAGTGCATGAATAACATTTGGCATATTATAGCTACATAAAATACTTCGTGTCATGACCTAACAAGTAGATACATTTTGTGTGATAATGTATCTGTTATAGTAGTTCACATACAGTTTGGAAATCTTTGGAGGTTCCACACTACTTTGTTGAACATTACTGATTACTGATTACTAAACACTTTTCATTATACTGTGGTGAAGCAGTAGACACTATACTTTTTCAGTTCTACATTTACACATACATTGTTGATGACTATTATAGGAATTGAATTGGTTATGCATACTTTATAAATCTTAGGATTTCAACATTTACATTTGTTCTTACAAAACTCTATGAACTCACCAACTTTATGTTGACACTTTTAAGCATGTTTTTCTTAGGTGAATTTAAGATGCTTGGCCTACTTGATAGTGCATTTGAGGAGTCTACCTAACATTCAATGATCAAATCTCGTTGTATTGTTTTCAAGCTTTTCTTGCTGATGCAATTATGTGGACAAATTTTTATATCAATTTCAAAAAATCAACGAGAAGGAAAAAGGGGTTTGGCTTTTGAATCGGAAAGTAAGCATCCTTTTAATTTTTTTAGTTTCTTATACAATAGAAAATTTATGATATTTTATCATGGGTGTTTGATGAAGACTTCACCAAGTGTTTGATGTAATGTGTAAGAGAAAATGATATTACAGTTTGTTGGAGGAATAATGGTAGGAATCTTAAGCTTCATGTTTTTGTTCAAGAGCAATCCAAAGGTAATATTTTTGTCATTTATATGAGGTTTTTGGATTAGTCTTTTGAGTATGATTATATGATCATTATGTTTTAAATAGGGTGTTTGGGACTTTTTATAAACATTTGATGGTTTACAAATCGTTTTACACGAGCTAATGTTATAGTCGACGTTGATTGTTCTTGCATGATGATATTTTAAGGAACCTAATAAGCTTGGTTACGGTGATTAGAGGAACTGGAAATCAGGAATACTTTCCCAACTTGAAAAAGGTAATCAACTTTTTCTAATGTAGACATACTTCTGATGTAGACGTACTATCCCTGAAAGAGATTTTTTGGTTTTCTTATTAAGGATTCAGGCATAACCTTGATATTTTAATCAAGGTTTTAAGTCGTATGTGGGCAATTCATTAAAATGAACATGTTTTATAGTGGTAAAAGACTAAGTAAGTGTGCTATGCTCTCTTATACTGTTTGTTCATATTGGAGGTCGTTGCAGTTCCTTGAACTTGATTTCCAATATGATGATATGAATTTCAATTGAACCTTTTCATATTCTGTGAGGATTTTTGAATGTGCTAATCATACAGGTGTGGCTCAAGTGACAGTTCGGGACACGCTTATTTCGAGTTCCTGTAAGAACGGTCTCCCATACATTCTTTATTCATTGGTAGTCTAGCTGTCGGAAATGCGCGTGCAAACCTAGAGGTTTGTGATATGTTTTAATTCTTGCATTATTAATATTTATATGACTACTTTTTAAACTATTTTGATCTTTTTGGTTTTGACTTTTTTTAGGAGAAGGTTGAGAGAAAAGATGAAAAACCGCCAATCTCCTACCTAGCGAAAAGGTACACAACCATGATATATTTTTTGCTTTAAAATTAGCAAAACGAATTGTGGCAACTGATGTAGAATGTCTAACCATACAAGTTAGGATGAGTTAAAAGTCTACATCGCAATAGTTAGTTTAAGGTTTGACCAAACATCAGATTGTGGACGTGTTTGTGTTTGTGTTTGTGGTAGATTGTGGATTTTAAATTACCTAAATCTGACTTCTGTTTGTGCATAGATGATGAGTCCGTCAGGAAATAAAGAAGCTATTTGCAGATATAACCTTCTACCTCCTTTAAAATGGTGTCTTTAAAAGTTGGTGTTTAATGTTCCGATTATCCCTGAAAGAGATTTTTTGGTTTTCTTATTAAGGATTCAAGCATAACCTTGATATTTTAATCAAGGTTTTAAGTCGTATGTGTGCAATTCATTAAAATGAACATGTTTTATAGTGGTAAAAGACTAAGTAAGTGTGCTATGATCTCTTATACTATTTGTTCATATCGGAGGTCGTTGTAGTTCCTTGAACTTGATTTCCAATATGATGATATGAATTTCAATTGAACCTTTTCATATTCTGTGAGGATTTTTGAATGTGCTAATCATACAGGTGTGGCTCAAGCGACAGTTCAGGACACGCTTATTTCGAGTGCCTGCAAGAACGGTCTATCATACATTCTTTATTCATTGGTAGTCTAGTTGTCGAAAATGCGCGTGCAAACCTAGAGGTTTGTGATATGTTTTAATTCTTACATTATTAATATTTATATGACTACTTTTTAAACTATTTTGATCTTTTTGGTTTTGACTTTTTTTAGGAGAAGGTTGAGAGAAAAGATGAAAAACCACCAAGCTCCTACCTAGCGAAAAGGTACACAACCATGATATATTTTTTGCTTTAAAATTAGCAAAACGAATTGTGGCAACCGATGTAGAATGTCTAACCATACAAGTTAGGCTGAGTTAAAAGTCTACATCGCATTAGTTAGTTTAAGGTTTGACCAAACATCAGATTGTGGCCATGTTTGTGTTTGTGGTAAATTGTGGATTTTAAATTAGCTAAATCTGACTTCTGTTTGTGCATAGATGATGAGGCCGTCGGGAAATAAAGAAGCTATTTGCATATATAACCTTCTACCTCCTTAAAAATGGTGTCTTTAAAAGTTGGTGTTTAATGTTCCGCCACCTGTGTTGTATTATATGTTGATGTAAAAGCTTTTGATGCACTTGATGGGCATCAGCGAGGTATTCGAGAAACTCGGCCATATCATATAGTCTCACTGAAATCTGCTGGCTTGGATACCAATATTACAACATGTAAGAGGTGTTGATTCGGGATGTCTTATGAGGCACTCAGCCTCTGCGTTCTTTGCCCTCAATAAAACTACCGACCTTACATCATTTCTACAAGATGGTGAGAACTCTAACATCCCAATATGCTTATTTACTTAGAAAATTATTATCCACATACAGAAGATCTCATGACGTTTTACTGTGTCTTCTAACGTGAATCTATTATCTACAAAAATAAAAAAGAACCATCTTTTTTCCAGTCATAAATCTTTATATCGTCAATTTTTTTTAATATCCTTCCCAAAATGCCAAGTAACTAAATATGCATTCCACTCATGCTTGCTTATTAATATCATTAAGCAATAAGGGAGCCATTTATCAAAGGTGTGGTTGCAGGTGTAGGTTTCATGATCATCTTACTAATAGCTGTAATTTTATGGTATTGTTGTCCAACAAGAACAACACCAGGAAGTATGTACTATAGAATATAGATGGCTCTAGAAATATATAGAAAAGTTGATTATTGAGGCTATACATATGAGAAGGTTTACTTCTTGCTTACATATGGCTTATACGGAGCAACAAAATTAAAAGGCTCAAAGGATTATAGTTACAGGGATCTCAAAGGAGCAACAAAAGGGTTTTCGGGAAGAAAATAAACTTGGGAAGGAGGGTTTGGAGATGCGTACAAGGTACCAACCTATTCAGTCCAACTATACATATTTAATGATCAACTCATACAAACATGATTATTTATTCAAATTGAGTTATTTTGTAGAACGCCAACATGCCGTTGTAATGGATGGAAACATTGTTGTGATAAATAGACTAGCCTTGGTTTCCAGCAAAATATAAATTTGAGAGTTGATGGGTGATCCTGACCACTCAGTCCACTAAACAAGGATTCATTAAATCCATTAAGCATCGTTATTAAGCTGCTTTTCAATACTGTGTTCCCAGATCTTTTTTTTAAATTACTCAAACAGAATGTTCCTTTGTAATAATCAAACAGTTTCCTACAAAACTAAATACCAAACACAGGTTAACAGTGTGTTTGGGATTGCTTTTTCAAAACCAACAATGCATTTGTAAAGCTTCGTTTTTAAAGTGTGCTTTTTTGAAAAAAATGCTTTTTCAACACATATGGTATGTTTGCAAGTTTGTGTTTTATACACAGATTATCTGCTTGCACGTATTTACACGTGGCTACTCATATTTTTGCTCTTTATACGCATATTATAATATGTCTTCAGAAGCTGCTTTTTCAAAATAGAAAACTAATTGGATTAACTTAACTACAGGCCATTGTCAACCCGAATATGATTTGATCCATTACCAACAGGCATAGGAACCAAATATCTTCTGATCCATTACCAGCCACTATTAACTTGCATATGTTTTGACATGTCACAGTTTACGTATAACTTTAACTAAGAACGCTTACGAGATGTTTGGTAGGAGGAATCAGGTTGATGCAATTTGATTCAAATAGGAAAGTTATGCCGTCACCCTATAACTTCCGGTGAGACCACTTCATAAAACTATAGTACGAGTAAAACTAGAGTTGGGTTGGAGAATGTGGCGGTTGGATATGCGCAAGGAGCTCTGGGTCGGCACTAAAAAGAGATACGGCCAAGATCTTAGTACGCAGTAATGAACACATCACCGAGCGAAGGCGGGTTAAGAAGGGGGTGTTAGTTAAGTTTGGGAGGTAATATCAGGAGGGGGCAGCGGGGGGAGAGGATTTTTGTTCACTTATCATGGGACGACGATTAACCTACCAGAATGCACAAGCTGGGGGAGGATAAATAGGTTGTGTCTGGGGGGGGAGAGAGGTAACACATCGGGGAGGGAGGCGCGGAGTGATGCATAAACTGAATAAATATAATAAACACATCAGCCTACAAGTAAAGTTTGGGTGTTTGGGATTACTTACTCTTTCGGCTTACATGCACATCAGGTTACAAGAATATGCGCATGAGCCTATAACTGATAAATGGGTGTTTGGGATTACATTTATTTTGCTACTTTACTCCTTATCTACTTATCTTTTAGCTTATGTATTTTTGGCAATAGATTTTATTGAAATATACATGTTCACAGTTGATATCGCCCTATTTAAAAGGACTTCAACTGTGATACTCTACATATAATATTTTCAGGTCAAGTGTTATTTACTTATATGTTTGTAACATTTTTTTTATTCAGCTTCTATTGTTTTTGTATGATCCATGTTACAGGAGGTTCGGTTCACAGATGCAACTGGGGGTTGGTACTATAAACCGTTGCAGCAGGAAACTTCAACCAGTTGGAAAAAGATTCGTGTGTGGTGATCATGGGCGGGTAACAATACCTAAACATCTGTATTTGTATATTAAAAGCAATGTCATTACTCTTGAGGAAAAAATTGGTTCCAAGTTTAAGGTCCATGCTTGAACTTATATTTTTAGTTTATTTGGATATGGAATTTGGGTGGACAATATTTTAAGAATTGAGATATCAAAGTCGGCACTTCAGCAAGTTGTGCTAGACATGATGTAATGGCTGAAGAACCAGTGGCACCACCGGCTGCAGCCGAAGCTGAACCAAAGAACCCAAAAGATGAGCTAAGGTAAATAGTATCTATAAATCATAATATATGTTATTTACAGGATGCTTGGGATTGTGTTTTCAGAGTTCTTATCTATTACGCTTCAAGTCAATATAATAGTTTCTAAAGTTAGCTTATAGTTAAACTTCTTAGTTGCTTTAAGATACACATGTACCAACTTGCTTAGTTTACGAGCCTATTCGCTTCAATAGTCCTTAGCAAAGAAGCAGTTAAGTCTTGCACATAAGCACTTGATCAAGCAATCCAAAACACCATCTGCCACAAAACTAAATGTTTGATTTCATGGCTCATCCTTAAAATATTCGAAACTTACCAAACACATGCATAGCTAACTATCTCATTATCATAATTTCAGAAGACGAAATCTAAAACAGTACTTCCTTTGTTTTCTATTAGGGACAAAAGCACTATGGGCTAAGCACATGCTTGGACCTGCAGGTGAAGATTTGGATTGTGTTGCATTGGTGATGTTTGTATCTGGATCTAAATAGTAGAGAGCTCTTTAGTTATATGTTCTACGTAATTCGTAATTCTGCAAGGAAGTGTGGATCCGACCACCCTGACAAAGTTGGTTTTATTTGTTGTCATGTGGTACCGCACTTATGTATCATCAATTTTAGTGCCTTCACCAAATTTAGTAAACTACTAATTTCCTTAGCGGTTGTCTTTGAACATTGGGCTACGTTTCACTTACATGCACCAACACACTTACACCTTCCCAACTAATCGAAATACACTTACTCATTTTAGATAAGGTTTATGTACCAAAAGTGTATTTCAAAAGTATGATACATAAGAATCAGATACAAATATATAAAGATCATGTCATCTTATACAATTGCGTTTTTTAGTATATAATAAAAACGTTTTCACTTTTCAATGATTGTTCATGATTGCAAATATATAAAAAATAATTTATAAAGTTTTCTAAACATTTTAGGAATCTTAAACTTGATTTTGTTAGCTTTACAACGCACGAAAACTATGTGTTAACTTCGAATCCGTAAGCTTAGGGTTAAGTTTAAGGTCAAGTTTAAAAACTTGATTTGATAACTTTACATCAGAATAATTTTGTACACATGTTTTTTAAACTTGACCCGAAACTACATTTCTTATAACACCTTAGATTGCTTAAACATGTCGTGTTCACTTCTAATCCGTTGTTCGTAACTTGACCCGAATTATCACACATAGTGTTTTGGAAACCGGTCGCTTAAACTCAGAACCGATTGGTCACGAAATTTAAAACGAACACATACCCTTGAATCTTTCTGGAAACCTTATTGCTGGCTAATTATTGGACAACTGTTAGACATGGACTTATATAATCATACGGAGATTTAATCCTTATCAAGATACACGTTAAATGATAAATGGTAAATTATGGTACTTGAATGTCAAAGTTATTACGGATCAATTTGGTATTTCTTACTTGAGATTAAAGTGGAATTTCACGAAGACGCCTACTTATTTCATCGTTGAGCCTTCTATTTTCTAATTCTTTTCTCCAAACCCCTCAACTGAATGATGACTAGCTACTTACACCTCCCCAAGTCACGAAAACCGTACGCAATCAACAATTAGATATAACCCGTGAAGCCAACGGAAATCAAATCCACTCTATCTCTAAATGAAATCATGCAACAGCAAATTGTTCAAATAGATCAACAAGTACTATATTCGTAAAGGCGGAAAAAACCCGCCAAATCTATCACAACCAAGAATATAACTATGGACGCTAAATGTAAACCTATCGTTGGGGCAACATGTAACCCTCTGAAAAGTACAACACTACATTGCAATAGCAATATGATCCGAAACCCACTTACACAATATCAAACAAAACCAAAAAACTATAAAATGGGAACAACTAAAACAATGGTCTCTATCACACAAAGGAAGAGGAACAAATCCTCACACAGATCCTGCGGCTCAAATCGCTTATTGTTAACAACACTACACAACCGGTGACATTAAACATAACAAATGCTACATAAAGCAAAATACAATGAGAACGCATTAAGAATAAAAACTAAAAACAAAACAACTATCATATTACTTTTACTAAAACCATTACTTTCTATTAGGAATCACCAGCAAAATTTCCTTACAACCTTCATACTTATAATTAACCATTACCGCAAATATAGACTAAACATTAAACACACTAAACAAAAGCAACACGTGACAAACAAACACATTTGCACTGAAAATTCTCAAAATGAAACATACCATAGACCGTCACAAAATACATTACGCCCCCAGTTACAGTTAACAAAATCAGAGCTATTAAATTGACGTGCCCATCTTAGATACCGCAAATCTAAAGACAACTTTATACAAGGATCAAACGTTCACGTCAAACTCAAATACCCCACTACAATTGTATGGGTAATAACCCATCCAACAAAGGAATCAACATTCGACAAAATCATGATGCAAGCGACCATTATACGCACACCATGCAAAATTTTTTTTAACACAAGCCGTGTGCAACGCACGGGTCTGCATGACTCGTGAACTATAAAATTGGGACGAATACATTATTAGAAAAATTAGAAAAACCTGGTATTATAACTGGTTAAAAATATATAAAAAAAAGAGTAAACTACAAAATACATTCAAAAATGGTTAAATGCATGTATGGAATACCAACCAAATGAATGGGATAGTAAATGCATGTATGGAATACCAACCAAAAGAATGAGATAGTAACTGCGTGTTGTTATAAAATAAGCTTAAATTTGTTAAAGACAAGATTAAAGTGTGGCATGCTCAGATGAGGAGTGATCAGATGATGCAACGTAAGATGCTCAGATGGACATGGGTCAGACAATATTATGTTCGAAAGGAGAGCTTTGCTGCAAAAGGTGATGGACCTGGATGATTTTGAAATTAAGGATAGTGCTCAAAAAACAAAGATTAAATGGATTAAGGATGGTGATGAGAATTCTAAAATGTATCATGGGATGTTGAAAAGAAAGAGAAGATAAAAAAATATTACAGGTGTTGTAATTGATGGGGAATGGGTAACTGACCCAAAAATGGTTAAAGAAACGTTTAGGGAGCGTTACGCTACGAAGTTTCAGCAGTTCAATGGTATTCGACCGTCAAATAGAAGCCCTCAGTGCAAAAGTTTGAGTAATATACATGTAGAAATGCTTGAAAGAACATTTTCGAATCAAGAGATTCAAGATGTAGTATGGGCGTGTGGCTGTGATAAAGCTACGGGTCCGGACGACTTTTCATTTTGTTTCCTTAGAAGATTTTGGGATCAGTTTAGAACGGACGTAGTAGCGTTTGTGCAATAGTTTTATGATTCGGGGCATATCACGTCGGGGTGTAACTCGTCGTTTATTACTTTAATCCTAAAATGTGAGAATCCGACTCTTATAAAAGACTTTAGACCTATTAGTTTAATAGGTTTGCAATATAAGATTATTTCGAAGCTTATAGCCTATAGGTTGGTTAAAGTGGTTGATTCGCTAGTCAGAGCAATCGGTATTTATCAAGGGTTGAAAAATTACAGATAGTGTTCTAATGGTAAACGAAATTGTTCCTTGGGCAAAAAACACAAGAAGAAGATGATGATGTTTAAATTTTGATTTCGAGAAGGCCTATGATTCTCTTTCATAGGATTACTTAGATTGTATGTTTGATAATATGGGGTTCGGTGATCAATGGCGGATGTAGGGGTGGGCATATGGACCGTTCGACCGGACTGGAGCAGAAAACCAGACCGAACCGGAGGTCTTCGGTCCGGTCGATCTTGCCAAAAAACCTGATGATTATGCCTTATAGGATCGGACCGGACCGAGGACCGACCCAGACCGGACCGACTCGGACCAGACCGTACCATTTTGGTCCGGTCCTCGGTCCGGAGTTTTGGACCAATCCGGACCTCGGTCCAGTCCGGTCTTAGCCGGTCCGGTCCGGTCTTGGGTCTGTGCTCAGCCTTAGGCGGATGTGGATTCGAGGTTGTCTGGTTTCTGCTAGATCTTCCGTCATGTTGAATGGTAGTCCGACTAAGGAGTTTCATATTCATAGGGGCCTTCGACAGGGAGACCCTCTATCCCCATTTTTGTTTATTCTTGCCATGGAGGGATTACACATAGCGATAGAAGACGCCGCTTAAAATTCTCAGTTCAGAGAGGTGACCGTGGGGAGCCCGCCAATTCACATGTCACACCTTCTTATGCAAATAATGCAATATTCATGGGTGAATGGGATCGAAACAATATTGAGAGTTTAATTCGAGTACTCAACATATTCTATTTATTCGGGTTGAAATTAAATCTTTAAAAATCAAAATTATATGAGATTGGAGTTGCAGACGAAAATGTTCAAGAGTTAGATATGTGTATAGGTTGTGGGGCTGATTTACTCCCATTTGTATACCTTGGTCTTCCCATTGAAGAAAGCATGTATCGGATCAATTCTTGGAGGCCTTTGGTGATTAAATTTCAGAAACGTTTGGCGACATGGAAATCTAAATTGATGTCGATTGGTGGAGGACTTACTCTTGCTAAGTCCGTTCTAGGAAGCCTTAGAATATATTATCTTTCATTGTTTCCTCTTTCGGCTCACGTCAATAAATAACTTGAATCGATTAGAGCCAGATTTTTTGGGGCATTGATGACAACGAGAAGAAAATCCAGTGGGATGTAATTTTGAATTCCAAAGAGAAGGGGGGAGGGGCTCGATGTTGGTAGTCTTTGGGCATTTAATCAAGCGTTAATTTTTAAATAGCGATGGAGATTTTTAAACAGGAATAGTTTACTATGGGTGAATCTTATGAAAAGTTGTCATGGCAGAGAGGGGTTTTTTTTTAATGAAGGAACAAAAACTCCAAAAAGTGGTGTGTGGGTTGGTATTGTAAAGGCGTCGATGGAGCTTCATAAGCGTGACTTTATTCCCTATTCGGCCATTAGGAGAAAGGTAGGAAATGGTATGAATACTAGATTTTGGAAGGATGTGTGGTGTGGTGACCGAACGTTAGAAGATAGATTTCCTAGGATGGCTTCTTTAGCTTATGATAGGAATGCTTCTGTTATTGAGTACTCGTCCTCACAGGGGTGGAATATTAGTTGGCGCCTTGGCGGCGAGAGATTTGTAGAGGGGTTGAGCTATCTCAATATTCACAATTAATGAGTTGTATTTAGGTAATTCGTACCAACTTGGACCAAGACGTATAGGAGTGGAAGTTTGATGATGAAGAATCCTTCATGGTAAGGACTATAAGAAACAGTTTAGACGTATCTCGTCTTCCTTTTGCTAGTATGGCAACTCGTTGGTGCAAAATTCTTCCGATCAAGGTTAATGTGTTTGTGTGGAGAGCTATGTTAAATCGGCTTCCTACGCATGCAAGTTTAGATAGTCGAGGAATTGATATTGATTCGCTTCTATGTTCAGGTTGCAACATTAATGTGGAAGATATTAATCATGTGTTTTACTCTTGTAATCTTGCGTTGGAGTTATGTAACAGATTTGCGTTGTGGTTGGATCTTCATATTCCGGAGTTCGTTAGTATGGTTGTCATATTTCAATGGATCGACTGATACGATGGAGGATCTAAACAACGGAGGATCTTAAACACAACTTGTGTTACTCTTATATGGATCTTTTGGTTGTATCGGAACTCGGTGGTGTTTGAGGACTCAAAACTAAAAAGGCATCAGCTTTTCGATTTTGTAGTTCCTTTTTCTTTTAATTGGTTATTTAATAGGAATCATAAGGACAAAATCAATTGGAACGCTTGGATTCAAAACCCCCGTATGTAATTTTGTTTGTTTTTCTTTTGCTAGGTTGATCTAGCTTTATACAATTGAGCCGTTAAAAAAAATACATTCTTGTGCTTTGCACTTTCTCACACAATACATCCCTGTCAGAAACTTTTGGCAGTTTATAATCCTTCGTTAGGCAAACTCTAGACATAATACATCCCTGAGGACGAACGATGCATATAATTTTTCGTTATCTTCTGACGAGGGATGTATTTTGCAGTTTACCACTAGGATGGATTTTGCAAAAAATTTATTATTTTTTTATTTTTATTTTTTATTTATTTTTTTAATTTTTATTATTATTAATATTATTATTATTTGTAACATTCCGTATTTGCAGGTCATTTACGACGTCATCTATTTTACTAATTATTTTTTTTCGTACGCGTTTACTTTTAATTCTTATTATATAGTAAAATCGCGTAAACTAAAAATCAACAATTAACGTAAACGGACACCAAGCGAATTAAAGTTTTCGTCAAGCAAGCAATATATTATTTTTACGAAAGTAATAATCAACTTTTTATATTTTATTTTTATTGGTTGCGTAAAACGTTTACGTTTCGCAATTAAATACATTTAGGCATACCCGGAAGCACCAAAACTTTTCTACGCTTCAACAAATACCCACATTTATACCCAATACCTAAAAATAACAAAATATCTTACATATATACATGCATAAACCGGATTTGGTGTTTACACATCAAGAAATATCACAAAAATCTCAACTTGGTCTTTTGTACATCACTTGCCATTAAACCTAGCCATACCTCCCATCCTTTTGACCAAAGACTTCCATGTTTTACTCATCTTGTCTCATGACTTATACATGTATTCTTTGACTAGTCATTAGAGTATATAAGGCCTTTACTAGTGAAATACACACGTACTTCTCACTTTCAAGGTGTAAAACACATAAAATCTCTCTTCCCCATCATCTCTAGCTCCGGCAACCACAAGACCAACACCAAATCCATACCAAATTTTATTTAACACATTTACATACATTCCTACAACATATCTAAGATGTCCTAAGAAGATTTTAATGCTTGGTTAAGTCTTTACAAGTGTTAAGCAAGAAAAATAGAAGATTAGGGTTTAGGGTTTCAAGATCTTGCAAGCTTAGGTTTATAATCTAAACAAGGGTTTAGATTGTGTTGGTTATCATATTACATCACCATAAGGTTACCTAAAACCCTTTATGTCTTTACATTTATCATTTTATGTGTATATAAGTTCTATGTAATGGCAAAATCACCATTAGGATGCTTTTAAACATGTAAAACATATTTTTGCTTGTGATTATAATTTTGTACACTTATTCATGTGTTATGTGGTTGAATATATCATGGACTAATGGACATAATAATATGTATGACATATGATAAAAAGGGTTGTGGAAAACTTGTGGTATTTTATTAAGTTGAAAAAGTATATAAAACAAGTTTATATATATGAATACCTAATTATTATTAAGGGGTTGTTTTGGTTCGAAATCCAAAGCATGGATTTTATGTTTTATAAAAATAGTACGTCTCATGACGATTCCAAAAAGGTAAGAAACTAAAAAAACCGATTTATAACGAAGGAGATACGACGATTACAAGTTTACGATAATTAATACTTTTATAAAATTAATTTTTAAAAAGTTACTGTTCATCAGGGACTTTATTTTTGGAAAAAACATCATAAATAAATAGAACATTTAATTACGAGAACGTGCTCGAAAGAATCGCTAAAAACGGAGCTAAAACGAATAAGTTACGACATTTACAAGATTTACGATAACTAAATCTATAAAATTAAATATATAGTTGTTATGAACAGTAAAAATCACTATTCATCAGAAAAACTCAAAATTTGAAAATGTTATATTTTGATAACTCGTCTTAATACGAAGGCGTGGACGTAAGAAACGAAAGAAACGGACTTAAAACGAGAAAGTTACGCCAGTTTTACTAAAGTATACTTATAAACATTTTTACTTTGTAAATACGATTTCACTAAAACGATTAGATGGTGATGTAGCTATATAGAATTATATGTAGTATTAGTTAATCAAAGTACTATATTACTAGGGAGTTTCATAATGAGGCCTCTTCGGGGTGGCGTATCGACGAGTTGTTGGATTTACGATTTAAAGTGTCCTAGCTCCTCATACGTCACTACACGACCTCTTAAAGTAGCGAAACTTACGAGCTACATATTTTTCCCATTGCATTGTGCAATTTCCCGACCATTACAGAGATAGAAAAATTTCACTTTGACACAGGAAATACAAGACTTTACACGAAAGCAACTAGCAACATTGGTAAAATAGGCTTAATCTACACGGTAGGCTAAGGTGCAAAGGTGTAACGAAACATATAATATGGTGTAGAAAAAGAAAGGAATGGCTCAACAGGTTGTTCTAGGGGATTTTACTCTAAAAATGAGAGTAATCAAGGGTTACACGGGAGTTAACTAACCAGTGTGGATAGTTAATTTTACGACATGTAGGCTATTTGGTTAAATCCTAGAAATTTATCAGTTGAACATGTTCTTCCATCTAAATCCATAGTACTAATCATGGCGGTCTCGAGTGATATACCAGGCCAAGTTCTAAAGTCCACTACATCACCGGCACACTCATAATTTTGTGGAATTTTAGTAGACAGTTGGAAATGGAATAGGCTTAATTCTCACAATATGTATCAAGGGTTATAGTGCGCTAGGTAATGTAACTAGTGATTTTTACAAAAGTCATGCTAAAAAATTTTAAATTTTGGCCATTTTTAAGCACATTGCATGTTATTTTGTAAAAAAGAAGACAAGTACGTTCTAATTCTCCATCCCCCCACTTAAATTATACAACGTCCTCGTTGTATAGATAAAATAATGAATAATAAGGAAGAATAGAATTAGAACGGAAAACTCCCTGATGTTTTGCTCGTGATAATTCTCCAAGATGAGTCCTTGAGCAAAAAGTGTGTTGACTAGGGCTTCAGCATGCCCGGATAAGTTCAACACATGTCTTTTTCAGCATATACCATATCATAGTTTCAGCAAGGTCCTGTATAAAAGATTAGAAGACAAGTGCAAATTATATCTCGCTACAATGGTACAAGAAAATAATTAAACACACAACTGTACAGGGATCAATACGCCGTATCCCAAACCCTAGGATACGCCGTATTGTTCCTGTAGAAACAATTAAATTACTGGAAATTAAATATTAAGTTTTAAAAACTGATAACGTCCAGACATCTCAATACGCCGTATCCAGAGGGGTTCAATACGACATATTGAGTGTCTAGGAAGACAGACTCGTGCAACAAATAATTTAAAATGCGACAAACAATTAAAATGACCGGGTTGTCTCTCGGGAAGCATTTTTGTTTCAGCTGGTCTTTAAGTTTGACCTTTTCTCCTTTCTCTTTTCACTTGTATGGTTTCGGGATTTTAAACCTGTAGTCGATCAATGATTCGTGCTGCTGAACTTACTGCCAGTCTTAATTCTATCACACACAAATAAACCGATCATCATATAATATACATCAAAAAGAAATCGGTAATCACAGTGGCATAAGTGTAATATATAGTACTATCAACAAAAGATAACAATATAAAGGGAAAGAGATCAAGGGTCGGGCTGAGAATCGGTATGAATGGCTGCGAAGGTGCTAGCATCGCCTGTCCTCGGTCTGACACGCCTCTGGAAGGACAACCATGAGCTACCTACGCGTGTGCTATAGAATGGCTGATAAATCTGGCCACTGGCATCCATAAGCTGTGTCATGCAGGTGATCAGCCAGGTGGAGACTCTAGACTGCTCCGTGGTAAAGCTCTCGACAACTCCTCGCAAGCCTACGACATCACGCCATAAGTCGTGCACCTCCTCCTCGACTCTCTCTATCCTATGTGACATAGTCCGGTGCTGGGGAGCTGGTGGAGGTGCTTGTGCTGGTGCTGGTGCTGGTGCTGGTACTGATACCGCAATCTCCTGCGCACCCTTCTCGGCTGCTGGACCAGCCTCATCTTCCTTATAGGCACCAGCCGCAGCAGCCTGCTGCCTCTCTGGTTCCTGGGCTACCCAAGCCCACATGTCATCATACCTCGTGCAGATGTTAAACCTCCTAAGCTCATGTAAATCAATCAACGGGAGCTCTCGGGTGACTACCTGCAACCCTCTTAATCCCTCGTCACTAACCAGCCCAAAATGCATAGCCAAACGCCCAATAAAGTGCCCTCCTAACAGCTTGGCTCCACTCTTCCTCCCCTCCTCATGCCTAAATAGATATTGTGCTAATGGATGTGGAACGTTAGTAGTCCCACGGTCCATGCTGCGGAGGTAGAAGAGATCAACACCGGTCACTTTCTCAGGTGCCTGTCCCTTACCGAAAATACTGTAAGCAATCATCCTGTGGCATAATCTCCTCACATGGTCTCGAATAAGAACATAAGAAGGGGCGGGGCCCAAGAAGTCTCGGTCAGAAGAGATCTCGATCCAATAATCCCTAAGATCCCCCTTGTCGGGGATCAATCTATCACTGCCATCCTAGTAGGCTCCAAACCCAGCCTCTGCCATCTCCTGCTCCGTGTGTAACCCCAATGCCAAAATAAACTATCTCCACGTCATCCTCCTCCTAACACCTCCCAACTGAAAACACATCGTATCTACAACATCCAATCCCATCTCTGTATCGCTCATCCTACAAGTACTAAGAAACTCCAAAATAAACTCTCGGACCAAAGGTGC
>BQNB010104965.1:0-23705 GCA_026074375.1 Tanacetum coccineum
TTATTCTTGACAATCTTTGATTCTCATGTTTGTGATGTTAAAGTTAGTGTGTTTATAGTTGTTATAACCTTCTAGGACCAAGTTGTGCAAAAGAAACCAAGTGAAAACGTTCAAAAGGGTGATTTTTAGGTGTTTTTAGGTGAAAAAGTTCGTATGTTCGTCGTTGCGTTTTGACCTTCTGAGACATTCTTCGTTGCGTTTTGGTGAAGAAAGTACATTGCGTTTTGGTCGTTGCGTTTTGACCTTAAGGTTGCGTTTTGGTGATTGCGTTTTGACCTAGAGGTTGCGTTTTGGTCATTGCGTTTTGACTACAGGTTGCGTTTTGAAGACTTTCGTTGCGTTTTGACTAGGGGAGACTCTGCCCAATTTTTTAATTGGTTGCGTTTTGATCAAGATTCTTCATTGCGTTTTGATCAAGATTCTTCATTGCGTTTTGATCAAGATTCTTCATTGCGTTTTGATCAAGACTCTTCATTGCGTTTTGACTCAATATTCTTCATTGCCTTTTGACAAAACTTCACTGCTTTTAACATTAATTCAACCAAACCAAATCACAATCAAACAACATATCACCTAATCCAACAAACAATCATCACTTTTAACATACAATCACTAATCATTGATCGATCAACTTAATCATATCACAAGTAATCACTATGGCTAATCTTTCAGAGGACATCCAATGTGCCGGTTCCGATACCCGACCACCTATGCTTGATAAGGCTGACTTTGCGTCATGGCAACAACGTATTCGATTATACTGTCGGGGTAAGGAGAATGGGGTAAACATCTTAAAGTCAATTGATGAAGGACCATTTCAGATGGGGACCACGCGAGTAATTGTTGCTGAAGGAACTGAAGGTTCACTCAATCTGGGTCCTGAACGACCTCGAGTTTATTCGGATCTGTCACAGGATGAGAAGGATAGGTACAATGCAGACATTCGGGCAACAAACATCATACTTCAAGGTTTACCAAAAGATATCTATTCACTTATTAATCATTACACTGATGCAAAGGACATATGGGACAATGTGAAGATGCTTTTGGAAGGATCGGAATTAACAAAGGAAGACCGTGAATCACAACTGTATGATGACTTTGAACACTTTCGTCAGAACAAAGGCGAAACCATTCACGACTACTATGTCCGGTTTGCCAAGCTCATTAATGACATGCGGAACATCAAGATGACAATGTCAAAAATACAGTTGAACTCAAAGTTTGTGAATAACATGCTGCCTGAATGGGGTAGATTTGTTACAGCTGTGAAACTTAACAAAGGCTTGAAGGATTCAAACTTTGATCAACTATATGCTTACTTGAAGCAACACGAGGCACATGCCAACGAGAATAAGATGATGTTGGAACGTCTCACACAACAGACAGTTGATCCTCTTGCCTTGATGTCAAATGTTTCACCTCAACATTATCATTCTCAGTCATCAACAAATCCACCGACCACATATCATCAACCACATTCTGCTGACACCTCACAATCTGATTTGGGACTTTCTCCAACTGACAACCTAATCGAGAACCTAACCAACACACTTGCCTTACTCACCCAGTCATACAAAACCTTCCTTCCTCAAACAAACAATCAACTCAGAACCTCATCAAACCCAAGGAATCAAGCTACAGTACAAGACGGCAGGGTTGTTGTTCAGAATGTTCAGGGTCGACAGAACAGAGGACAGGGTAATAATGCACGGGGTGCAGGTGCAGTTGGTTATGGGGGAGCACAAAACAGAGTGGGGAATGCTAATCCAGGTCAAGCTAGGCAGGTTAAGTGCTACAACTGCAACGAGGTAGGCCACATAGCAAGGAACTGCACTCAACCCAAGCGTCCACAAAACTCCGAATACTTCAAAGACAAGATGTTATTGATGCAAGCTCAAGAGAATGGGGTAGTCTTGGATGAAGAGAAGTTATTGTTCCTAGCTGGTGGACAAGACAATGCTATTGATGAAGATGTAGATGAGCAACCGGTTCAGGACTTAGCTCTCAATGTGGAGAATGGTTTCAAGCTGATATTGGATGCTTACATTCTGATGTTGATGAGGCTCCCACAGCACAAACTATGTTCATGGCAAATCTATCATCCGCAATCCATGTGTGATGGAAGCCGGTCCATCTTATAATCAACATCCTTATCTGAGGTACAAGACTATGATCACTTTTAAGGATGCTGGATGCTATTTGTGAACAGCATGAAAACACGGTTGCATGGACTGTATCAACCAAGCTACGTTGTTTGCTTCCACATGCTGAATTGAACGATGATAATAATATGAACTCCTATGATCGATATGTAAAGGAACAACGCAGTGCCAGAGTACAAAATAATGCATCAACGGTTTTCCAAATGATATCACTGATGATTGAGAATGATTTGGCATGAGCCTATAAGCCCAATCTGTCTTAAACATAACCATATACATACAGATAAATTCATTAAATGCTGAACTTAGCAATATACAAGGACAAGTTGAACTGTATGAAAGACTCCAGGTTTGAATTAACCAATGAGAACAAAAGATTGACGAGCAACACGAATAGGTTATATGTGACCGTAATATTAAGGAAGAATTTTAAAAAGGAACTTCATTCTATAAAAATGCAACTATGCCTCAACCATCCAACATAACAAGTTAAAGGAAGATGAAGTTACATCTTTGAAAAAAGGATTTAATCAGAAAGAAAATAAATACCTTAAAGAATTTTTGGACATAAAAGAATTTTTGGACTAACTACAGTTAATACTGCTAGTTGACTTTTGGAGCAGTACTAACTTAAAGCTACCAGTACTAACTCCAAGTTAGTACGCTAATCATTTCTTGGATTTCACAGGTAGCAGTAACTAACTCAGAACTAGCAAACTAACTACATTAATCTGTTAGTTAGAACTGTTAGTACAGGTGTTTTTTTTTTTTTCCATCTACCTATCACTTATTATTTATGCTTATTTAAAGATTTCCTCACTTTTTCAGAGTAGATGAACCATTTTCCTTTTACTGGTTTTAGCAAACGTATTTAACTTATGTTCCTTTGTTCAAGTATTTTTCAATAATTGTATCATTTGTAGCTTTTACTTATTTATCATTTAGTTTTCTTCTAGTTGCTTATTCCAATTACAAAGTGTCTTGTTTAGGTTAGTGTGAACTTCTGTTTAGCTTGTTTGCTTTTTTATAATATCTTGTGTTTTGTTAGCCTAGCAAACTAACCTAAGGCCGAACATGTACTAACTTTAGCCCTAGCAGTACTAACTCCAAGTTAGTACTGGTAGTTAGAAACTATATTGATGTTAGTACGTTGTATTGTTAATCTTGTTTAAATTTAGCTTAATTGCTTTTTGTAATTGCTTATTTAGAGTTAGTGTAGCTTATTTAACTTGTCCTTAAGTTTATTTGACGTATTTTGTCTTATTTAAAGTTTTAGAGTGTTTTTGTCATTCCTAGATTTGATTCTTGTTCCATTTTTTTTTTTTTTATTTTCTTTGCTATTTTTAAGTGCATTCCTATTCATGTTGAGCCCAATCATAACATTCCTTGTGACATTCTACCACAAATCAGCAATCGTCTGCGATATTCCATTCTAGCCTCGTTGGACATAACGACCCGGAACACTCATACTGCTTCCGGTTTTTCTTGTCTGCGCGGGGTTTCATCCCTTGGTTACTATAATATCCTAAATAGATATTCTAAGGGGTGAGTTTCGAGCAGCGAACCACCTCACGTGAAAGACTTCGGATTTGAAAGGCCAAGAGCCCCCGTCTACAAATCCTTTTGGGGTGATTTGTCAATCGAGTTTTTTGTTAATTTTATATATTATTTAAATTAATAATTTTTTTTACATCGATATTGCTGAAGAAATGGGAAGACTTTACGCAATCCAGCCATACTTTACACAAGGACAAAAGGAATTGGCACAACAGACGCTGGGAAAGAAAAAGCAACTTATCCTTACACGAGTACAATCACTAAGTTATCAATATTTCACCTGCAATGGCTTGCACAACTTCCACCGAGACCCAGTCTCCACTTATTCCTACTGAGGAACCTGCAACTAGGTCATCTCAATTCAGTGCTAAGGGGACAAACGAGAAGTCTGTGGGATACAATACCGAATGAACTCATCAATGATGTCATTCGAGAGCAGCTACTATATGCTTATCTGGATAAAGTTGCAAAGCACAACTGGTATATCGCGGTGAGGAATTAAGTGATCCGGATTCTCACACGCAATCCTGCTAACCAACAAACAACAAACCGAAGGCACTAAACAAACTAAACCCACAGAAAAAACCCCCCCCTTAAAACTAAAGCTGCAACCAAGAAGTCTAAACCTGCACCGGCCAAACCTCAGGAGAAGAAGCGCAAGTCGGTGTCAGAGCCGACAGAGGTCTCACCACTAGCCAAACGAGCTAAGGCGGGGAAAGTGGTTAAGAAGAGAAATGTTAAGAGTTCTAAGCAATTGGTAGATGAATTCATTGACGAAGGGGTTCCTACTGCTAAACCTAGGCTTGAAGACACAGAGGAGGCGATACTACAAAAGGTTTTAGAAGAGAGCCTAATAGATGCTTACCCAACTCAAAGGGGTCCTCTTCCCCCTGTGGTATTCAGGGAAACTGATACTGGGAAACTTCAACCACTGCCAGAGGTGCCGAGAAAGGGGAAAGAGAAAGTAGGTGAAGAACAATCTGCTCAAGTTCTTCTACACCTTCAGACTCCTAAGAAAAAGAGCCTGGCTGAACAGTATATCTTTCAAAGACGTACTCCCGTACCATTTGAACCAGCGGGTCATGAAGAGTCTTCCTCCCTTTATGCTGAACTTAGATTATCTGGCAGTGACACTGAGTCTGAAGGAAGAAATGCCCTTCATTGGCTGGAAGTTGGGGTCAGACGAAGGCAAGCAGACAGACCCTGTAAACTAGATGAAGCCAGGCTAACCCAAACCCTGATGATAGTTGCTGGATCTCAACCTTACCAACTCCTATGTTTCTCGCTGAACCAAACCTTAAACATCGATGTTGAGATCACTGATGCCTCCAATCAACCACAACCTGAGCATATGGATGAAGGATTCATAGCCACTGCATACCCTGAAGTTCTAGAGAATCTCAAGCTGTTAGTGGATGAACAGATGATTCCAGAAGAACCTGTCAGCTCTACAGGACTTGTCTTCGCTCCAACACCGAAACCAAGGACTTCAGCCTAGCGATCAATTCATTGATGAGAAACCGTCGGAAGCCAATATGAAAAACGACAGCAGACACTAAGGCTGAATTAATGGTGTCCGTCACTATTTAGCAAGACACCTCTGTCATCCCTCCTATGACATCACCGTGATCGGTCTCCAGGCCAGACCCATTATCCTACGTGTTTCATTGGCCATTACCAACCACCCAAAACCACAACTCAGCAACAACAACAACTCTCCACTAACCACCTCAACCCAACAAGGTCCGTTAGATCCTATCATCATCAAGCCTATGGGTGAACTTGAAGAGTTTATCGCGAATCTAGTGGAAGAAAATCAAGCTTTGGAAGTACGTTTAAGCAAGCAGGGGAGCAGGATCAATAAGTTGGAAACTGTAGACTTACCCAAAATATTCAGAGGAGAGACGGTGGAGTTTAATTGATTCCAGGAGATTTGACCAAAGGATTAATGATCATTGGGGGGGGGGGGTGGAGTGGATCCTCATGCATAAAGCATGCAATGAGAGTTCCTCTTCGTGCGCGCTTCAAGGATCTCCCTAACGTCTGACCCAAAATTTGGGGGGGAAAAAAAAAGGAAATGCTGCTGCAACGCATGTTGGAAGAGACTATGACCAGGGACATCGGACCACCGAGCAGCATATAAAGCAACAACAGGACTACCATCCGGCGGGATGAATGATGAGACTTTGATGTTGAAAAGGCTCAAGGAGGAAACTAAGAAGAAAAGTAGCAAGATTCTCTAAAAGACTCGCCTGGTGCCACCTGCACCCACCACCTTCCTCCTCTACTACCGCAGCGAACAGGGGCTTCGTACAACCGGACCTCCGATTCTGCTCAAGCTCCTCCTCCACCACCTCCATCCTCATCCACTCATCAAGGGAGGTCAGTCAACAAGCACCGCGGCCCCAAGTTCCTCAAAGATAGCTGCTTCAGCTGAATACTCTGCTTGGATGATGACTGACACCCGGATTAAGCCTTCAATTACAACGATTCCTGATGATCTTTATATGGATGATGAAACCACTGCAGACGAACAAGCATATTCTAATGGTGAAGAGGTAGGACGTGATCATATTACTACAGTCAACCTGAGGCAGAGTTGGTGGAAACCTCTCACTGAAGATCGACCCGCTTCTCCGGAACCTGCCTAGACCATACCGTCATCTGATTTACCTGTACCAACTAACAACTGGGCCTATGCTGTGAAGACTACATATGTACCTCCACCAGAGAACTCATTACTTGCTTAGACCGGTGATATCGCAACATTTATGGATTGGTATTGTAAATGACGAGAAATCTCTGAACTCACTCCTAAAGACTTGGAAGGCCCTGCATATGAAATTGTCAAAGTCTTTCATCCCGATGTAGTTAATCTCCAGTTCCAGATAGAAGAATGCCACAAGCTTCTCACCGATAAAGTAGATGATGCAATTCTAAAGTATAATGTTAGCAAGCCACTTCCACTTGGTGGTGAACCAGGTCATATTACCATCCAATCTGACTTCTTCTTCAACAAAGATCTGGAGTATCTTCAATACGGTCGCAAGATTGGCAGACCAGCCTTATCTATCTCAAAGATGAAGGCGGCTTTCTATCCAGATGTCGGCTTAGAGCAACTGGTACCTGATCAGTTCTGGATTGAAAGTATATGCACAGTATGACAATCGCTGGCTATAAGCGATAAATTGGAATCTCTCACTTGGTTTCAAAGACAAACGATTCTACATTAACAGATTCTCTCTGAAGGAGACCGCAAGCCGTCCGAACTTACATGCGTATCTTAAGTGGTCGTCCAAATCGGAAGTCTTCTCAATGTATGGTACAATTCATGAGCAGATCATCTTCGTCGACTGATCTCAAAGAATATTCCATCGCGGAAAGGGATTTCAAATAATATGTACCCTAGTGACCTTTGAAGATCGGTACTTGATCAATTCTCAAGTCCTTGAACCATCTTTCTCACAATGACAAAAAGTTCTCACTACTGCGGCAATCTCGGACAAGAAATTGTTATCCGACAACGTGTTAGTAAGACTTTCACTGGGATTAGGTAACCTGACCCAGTTAAATCTCACCGAAACCTCGGATGGGATCCCCGGATTTTGATTCAGCATGACTACACAGTATAGACTCTCCAGGGCATTACATTCAGAGACAATATGGGAAATGCAGATATTATGAGTTTCCAAATAAAGTAAAAATCCACAGTTCAGTGATGGTACTCTAACAACAGATCGAGGAGCGTTGAGACTACCTATCAAAAGAGTTTAAGTCAACACGACAAATCCAGGGATGAATACAAGATTTTGGACGAAGAAAGACGTTGTCAGAAGCAAGGAGTTCATGTTTGCTATCCAGAAACGGCTAAAGACACGACGTATCTTCCGAATCTGAAGCTTTTTTGTTGGTGGACATTCGAGAAGGAGACTACCGTTACTGAGATACCGAATGAGGTAGCAATATCTATATGTTATTGTAATTGTACAATTATAATGTAGTGACTAAAACTGTAACTTAGGCTTGTATATTAAGTAACTATTATTTGCATGATTCGGGATATATGAAACTTGACACACTTTCTCCCAAATTTTCCTAACTTAAATCAATTGAACCCAAAATCGCAACGATTTGAAATTTTTGTTCCGGGGGAGAAAATGTGATTTAATTATGAATACTTAGATAAAATGTATCTTTTTAAACTCAATGTAGGCCTCTCCATATTGCTAATCCTTTTCAATATCGATGCACATATTAAGGGGGAGCGACGTTATATGGATGGCTATCGTGGAAATACCTAAGACCGACCCTATAATCAATTTATCAGGATTTATAAGGATGGTAAGGTTTAAGTCTCGCATCCATGGATCCCGCCAAATCGGTAGGGATCTTACCCAGAGACAACCCACTATTAGTTGTAGAAATCCTTAGGTAATGTGAGAAATAAGGGAAAATAGTGCGCACGAGATAGAGCTAGTACTGGAATAAACCCAACAAGGTACTATAATGACTCTCGATAAGCCACTGATGAAGGTGGTTGAAGAATGAAAAAGAAATGTTTAAGATAAAAGGTGAAAAGAAAGCACCCCTCCCTAAACATGAGGCAAAACCGGTCAAATACATATCTGTCAGAACCACATGGGTGAATGCGGACAGTGAAGACAAGTTCATGGACCAGTGATACCTGCACAGCCCTCTCCAGCTACTCCAAGATCCTCAAAAGGATTCTTGTTTCCATTTCTCACGAGATCAATAACAATTCTATCGTCTTTTCTCACTCCGAGTTAGTCGACATTTATAAGGTAGCAGTCCCTCTAGGCCTCCGACCACGAAACCAAAAAATGCACTTTGAGTCTAGAGGCTTGAGATCATCCAAAGTCTCGTTAGGACACGTATCCTTATTAAGGCTGTGTTCTCGACACACTGGACAACATGCAAAATTTAAGAGTCCTTCGCAATTAATCCTCGTGTATTGCCCAAACATCCGAGTGATACGAAAGTACTCATAATGAAGAGGAAATCCTTTCTAATCCAACATCAAACAACTCTTGTAGTTGACATTGAATCCACTATTGGATTAAACTTTGACAAATGGAAAGCAAAGATGGAGCGATTCTTTGTGAATCAACTTGTTCCAGTATGTGAAATGGTCGAATGATTTTGAACACCTCTCGATGTGCTCAACATCTATTTTTCTAACACATCGATTGTGAACTTCTTTCAAAACAAATGTGTTTCTAATGAAATTTGATTTTATGCTATCAAACACTCTCGATGTGTCACAAAATACTTTCTCAAACGACACGTCAATTGATTTTCAAATCAAATTTTCTCTTTAATCGGTAAGATAGTAACTAACCAGTCACTCTTATCATTTACTGCTTTGAACCTGCCGATACCTGAGAATAGGCAAGTATGGAGACTTTGATGGTTACACATCAGATGATCCGATACTTAAACTGGAAATCCTGTTAAGGAGATTCGTCTTAAGATGAATCTACCTGATCACAGGTCGGTCCTCACGGATCCAGAGGTTAATCCAACCAGACTCGGGCGAATGACAAAGCCAAATTTGGTCCACATGCTTTATTACTAACTGGTGTTATTACAGGAGCAATTATTGGAAATGGAGATACCTCATTCATAGAGGGAGTCAATTCACAGCCCCATGCTCACACTAATATGTTTTCAATCAAAGACACCATGACAACCGAAAGACCTACAACACAGCTTCCGCTACTCTGATAAGTAATGTCATGATCAAGAAAAGTGTGAGCATGCAGGTCCGAAGGTCACAACGTCACATGAAGGCAATACTACTCAACAAGGATGATCAAGAGATTTATAATAGATGATGATCTCAAAGAAAGGTCAAAGATCTCACAAGCCTAAAGGGACTATCCGCAGTTCACTACATAATGTACAACGATCTCAATGAATGAAGAATCAAAGACTATGAGCTATAGACAGAAGGTCGAAGAACTAGAATGCTATTATTTGAATTGTATTTTATGGGGAGACCTCCCTTAGGGGGAGATTGTTAGGATTATGAAAAAGACTCGGTCACCCCCGTGTATCGTTTAGCATAGCATAGCTCGTAGTTAGAAAGTAAGCGTATGGCTCTCGGTATTGGGCCGGGTCTTTTACCCAAGTGTAAGCCCATACCCAAGCCCATAGAGCTTACAAACACTTGTATATAAACCCCTTTCCAGCCATGGGAAGGGGTTGGTTGTTCATTTTATCATAAAGCTTTCATTTGGTTTTTCTCTCACTAGAAACCTCACTTTCTCTCTCTAGATAATTTGCCAACCCAATCATTCTTGCTTGTGTTATGATATCCAATATACTACAGTTGGTATTAATGAGGGAGTTGTAACTCACCCTGAGGATGGTGTAGGTATGGGATTGAGATACTGCTATGAATGTTAGGAAGGAAATAGGAGGATATTGAGGCAGAGGTAGTGCGGCCGACATAGAGAGGATCTAGGTAGATCCATTGCTATTGTGAATCATTCTGAGTCTTCTAGAGGAGGTATACCTGATCTTGAGGATACTAGATTATGATATAGTTCCTACATGTCAGATTATTGTATTAGATTTAGGAGTAATAAGATTGAGAGACCAACTCAAAGACAGTTGGAGACTAGTCAGATGGTAGCTAGTGGAGAGCGAGCTAGTTTGGTTAATAGGATTGGGAGTTTGAGACTAGAGTACCTAAAGGTTCGAGCTATGTTGAGTATAGAGGAGATCAAGTAGACATTAATCTGTTTGGCACATGGCACTTTCAAGAGGAGTTTCGTTAGGTTCGTAGGAGCGTGATGATACTCGGAGGAACTTAGGAGGTTGGAGTCTAGTTGAGAACATTTGGGTTTTTTCCCTTAGACTAGTAGTACCATGATCATGTAGGACATTAGTCTGATGGTTAGTCTAGATGTTGCAGTAGAAATAATCATAAATCATGTACCTATTTTAGGTTGGTTGTAACCGAATTATGCTTTTATTCGTGAAATGAAAAGCTTATTTTGATTCTCTCGCGTATTCATCTATATTGTTATTTACTTGTTCTAGCAAAACATGTTCTATTGTATTTTTCTATATAAACCCTATTTACCATTTATAATGGCTATATCTCATATCGAATCTCATCGTGCGTTATGTCTTGAGTGAAAACATAGAAACTGGACTATCACTCGCTCCGTATGACCCTGAAGCAATCGAAAGAACTCATTAACCAACAATGGCAAGAACGTTAGCTGCTCATTGAGGCAACCCTACGCTAATGCTCTCGGGAGCTAGAACAAAGCTAAAACCAGTGACGCGATAATGAAAATACGGTAATGAGATGGCGAGAATGAGGTAATGGAGGAAATGTAAAATTCAAACAAGATGGTAGAGAGATAACCTGTTGCCTAGAGAATCCATTTATCAGGACTTCATGAAGTGTCAACCACTCAACGTTTAAGGTACGATAAGGATTGTCCGAATTATGTTAAGGTGGTTTGAAAGATTGAACTGTGTTCCATATCAGCAACTGCCCGAGAAGACCCAAGTTAAGTATGATACTTTACCTTGTTGAACAATGCACTACTTGTTGGAACCTCACATAAGAGACTATTGACTGAGCTGGCATTTGCCAATGTCATCGGCTTGACTTAGTTAATTCTTAAAATTAACTTTAACCAAAATCACACAAACACATCTAAAGGGCATACTAAGGTCTACAAGAAACCTTACGTACCCAACTTTAACTAAAACACCAATGATCCCTTGCAACGAACAAGTGTGGATACTCATTTACCTGAATCTTTAAGACCTCGCTTCGAGCCAAATGGAACTTAACTACAACAATTCTGCAACATTTAACCTTTCATTTGACAGTCACTATTCTTCAATAGTTTTCCTCAACAAAACAAAGAGTTTTGTCAACCTTGATCTCATCCAATGGCACATGCAGACTAGCATCCGCCAGACATTGTTTTTAGGTTTGACACATGAAACGTGTCATGTACTCCCACGCAATTCCTCAGGCATCTCAACCGATAAGCGACAGATTCACTCTCAAGAATCTCGAAATGCGCTCTACATACCTCGGTGCTAACTTACCCTTTTTCCCAAAGCGAATTACACCTTTCCAAGGCGACACTTTTAGCATAACCCGTTCTCCTACCTCAAACTCTAACGGTTTGCGCCTATTATCAGCACAACTCTTTTGACGGTCTCTCGCCGCTTTGAGCTTCTCTTTTATCAACACCACTTTATCAGTCATCTCTTGAACCAACTCAGGTCTAGTCAAACTACTTTCCCCAATCTCAGCCCATAAAACAGGCGACCTACACTTCCTTCCATATAATGCTTCAAACGGAGCACACCAAATGCTCGAAATTGATAACTACAACAAAATCAATAACACAATCCCTCCCCCGCCCCCATTAGATCTTCCCAAATCTGAATCATACGTTCTACTTTGTCCATCCGCAAGGATGCAAGCGTACTCAAAGCTAATCGTTCTCTAACACTATCTGTCAGCGGTCTGCTAAAACCACAGTAAATCATCCATCTCAATCGTAGTTAATCGCACTTAGAATTTCATTACCTTGCTATATCCTCATCAATAAAAATCCCTGCCACTCCACATCTTGAAATTTTTCTGTATAGCTAGAAAATAGACTAACTTGGTCATCATCGACCATACCCAAATCACATCATACTCACTACCTGACCTGGAAATTTATAATAAAATCATGGTGATTCTATCTCATTTTCACTCAAGTATCTCAGGCTGTTGTAGTACCAAAAGTCTTTGGACATTGCAGCTATCACCTCTTAAACAAAACCAACATTTGCTAACTATTACTATATATTGCGACACGTGCGACCAATACATGTCGCCAGGTTATAGTACGTCCTACTCCGCTCTTTGGATGTACCAAGTACCTTGGATGCATGAGCCTCGTCCAGTTCTACCGTCCCGTCATCATTCCTACTAACAAAAACTCATATACGATCCATAAAGGACACCTCACATCCTGCCTCTTTTTCTATATGTCAATCTAACCCATGAAGCCTTTCTGCGCATACGTTCTCTTGCTTGAACGCCTCACTTTAGGCTGCCAATATCATTCCTCTTACTCCATACAAAATTATCATATCCATCGCTCGAACACGTCTAGGTTTCACTTGTTCCTCCGACTTAATCATCAGTCGCCACATGTGCCTTACCTGATGTAGCGAATTCATACGCATACGCACTATACCAATTGTAAGTCCATAAAGGACTAACCATCATCTGCCCGCGTTCCATTGTTTGTCCAGGTCACGCAAAAACATTTCCGCTGCTGTTCTCTACCTTGTCGTCGCACTTGAAGTAAGCCAAGATCTGCCGTACACTTGACTGGATAATCATGACATTGCTCTAACTCGTAAGTATATCCTTACTCCATTTCTTCTCAACGCATCAACCACTACATTCGATTAATCGAAGCGTCACACAAATCATTCTCAAAGTCCTAGAAAGCTGCTTCGCGGTACGCGCCCTACTCATACTTCTGAGGCTCCGAAGTAGGAAGGAAGGGTTTAAAAATCTTAAAAAAGTTTGCGATGAAACATAGTAAGTAACCTGCCCAATCGAAGCATAATCTTATCTCGGATGGGTCGTAGGTACTTCCCAATTCTTTACGCCTCACACTACGAACCTTAGCAGACAACTTCCCTTCCTCAGTAATTCCAACTCTAACTTCAAAATGAACCCTGCTCCTCTTCTTAACAAACAACACTGGTGCTCCTCACGGAAAATGACTAGGTCGTATGAAACCTTCATCTTGCAACTCTTGAAGTTGTTCAGACAATTCTTGCATTTCCAAGGGTGCTAGACGATATGGATACTTTAGCAAACTGGCGTCCTCTAGAACTAAATTTATGCGAATTCAACTTGTATTCAGTGGTGGGTCATCGACAAATCTTTAGGAACACATCATTGAATCTCGTTGACAGAAATTTCACTCATTTGTTCTTCTAACCTTTGTGTGTCATATATGGTTTGCATGACTCCCTGGAGTACGGATCTCACCATGAACCTGAGTAATCATCATCACCTTCCAACGGTATCCTAACTACCTTCTCATACATCTATCCCAAACTTCCTCTTGGACAACCGTCCATTCCCACAAGCACATCAGCTCCACGACCTCAACGTATCACAACTCCAAGGGTTACGAACAAGCCAATAGTATACAAAAGAATATCCCGAGTCAAACTAAAGGCAGATAAGAGATTCTGTAACACCGGTATTTTGTGTATTTTTAAATGCTATTTTCAAACTTTGACTTTCAGCCCGATCGTACTTTGACTTTTGATCTTTTATCGCCACAAAAAACGATACCGCGTAACGATAAAAATTTTGGAACTTATTTCAATAATTAATGGTATTTATTATTACACACCTCAGTACAATTTTTTTTTTTTATTATTTGATTCGAAACGAAAAAGGTTATATATAGTTAATTCCATAAGTTGATTTATCACAACGAACCACTAATCTGTTTCACTATTCGGACCCAAAAACAATTTTGATGTAAACGAGTATTTCAACAACTTTTAGGGTTTGTTTCGAGACCCGAAAACAATCAAAAGTGACGGAAATGCCCTCGCAAGATTAGAATCGGAGAAATAATTAAATTATATTTAATTATCACTTTATTAAATAAAAATATTTAAATAAATTATTTATCATATTATTCGTAACGATTTGTTAACAATGCAAATATTCAAGTCAAAGATCATTTTACGGACAAAGTTTATCAGCAATGCACAAATAAATAATAAACGTATTAAATAAATTGATAAAACTTTTATGAAAAACTAGTCGAGTGAATACTCATGTTCGTTGGAAAAATGATTTGGAAAACAACGTCGCAAGTTTCGGGACCCGAAACAAGCCCCGAACCAATTACTTATGAAAGTTACACTTTCGGTCCTTGTGTAATTATTTATAAAATTAACCCTACACTATGATGCCCTTGCCATTTTTTTTATATAACTTTCTAATCTATATATATATATATATATAAATTTTAGGGTTCCACTTCATATGATAACATCACCCAATACACATATCTCTCCCAACACTTTTCCGGCGCCTCCCTCCCATCTCCGGTGAGATGTCCGGCAGCCACACCACGCATCATCACCCATGACTGCCACCATCTATACCATCACTCCACCACCATCATTCAACCGACACCATCATTACCAAAACCACCATTGCCAACATCAACACACTATCACCACCTCAGCTACGCCACCAACACCCTTGTCGCCACCATCACCCCATCTCCTCACCTACACAATAAGCACCAGGAGGTGCGTTGTTTTTTATAGCACCTAAGGGTGCTCTGTGTAGTAGATAAACCCAAAAGGTGCGTTTGTTTTGGGTGTAATCGACCTAAGGTGTGTCGGTTCGGCGGTGGAACGCACAGTGGGCGTTTGGTTCTCATTGCCGCACCACATAGGGTTCGTTTGATGCTCGATGCAAGCCAAAAAGGGTGCGTCTGTTTGGTGGCTAACACAAGGGCGTGTTTGGATTTGGCTGCGTGGCAGCCGAATAGGGTGCGTGTGGTTTTATAAAACCACCAGCAAGGTGGTTTCTCTGGAGTTGAGCCAGCAACAAAAAAGGGATGTTTTGTGTTGGGTTATAACACCCCAAGGGGTGGTGCGTTTGAATGGTCACAGACAAGTGCGTTGTTTTTTCGTGGGAAACAGCCAGGGTGTTTGTTTTGCAGTATAAACAAGCCGTAAAGGCGTGTTATGGTTTCATGTATCCCAATTAAGGTGCGTTTGGTTTTTGTCACCAGCAAAGGTGTGTTTGCTGCTAAAACACTAAAGGTGCGTTTGGGATAGCTTGCGAACAACCAAGGGTATTTTGGTTAGGGTTAACACCAAGGGCGTTTGGTTTTGTGCAAATCCGGCAACTACAAGTGTTTTTGTGCCCGGTTTTTTATGCTACACCATATGGTGCGTTTTGTTTATGATAAACCACCCCCCCCCCCAACGAGGTTAAAGGGGGGCGTTTTTTGGGGGTTGTTTAATTTACCAACAATGTGCGTTTGGTTCAACCACTAGGCGTGTTTGATTCTATAAAGAAATAGACTAATAAACATAACGAAAGATTTTATAACTAAAACCGGATTAAAATGGTGGTTAATGGTTAAATAATTATGTATTGTTTTTTTTTTTTGTGGTTATAATTTCAAGGAGCGTTGTTTATAAACTCATTGGATAATTACATTTAAAGGAGTTCACATATATATTTATATATTCAACAGATCTAAATGTGGTAATGGTTAAGGATAAATACTTTATTTATTATTCCGTTCGCGCGTTATAACAACTGTTAAAGATGTGTTTTTGGTTAGCATTATGGGTGATTCAATTGATGAAAAATATAACTTTGTTAATCTGGAAACGTTACATCAACCCTAGGTCGTGTCGAATTGTATAAAATCGCTACCACTTGGTAAACTCTTACAAACTACTTTACTTATTATATTGAAAATGTCTAAATTTACTAAATCGTGAAGCCCGATAATCAAACTAAACTATATTTTAGAAATTTCATTTATCCAATCCACTAACTTAAACGTGCGTAAATTTATTATAAAGAAACTTTCCTATTAAATTATTTGGGATATTCGGGCACGTGGTCCAATTATTTATTTTCCTTTATTTCTATATCGGTTCTTATATATTACTTGGAAGGTATTATCTTATTAACCATTTTATTTTAATTGTCACTTTTAGATAAAACACCTGGCGTGTATCAATACGCTTCGAAGTTTATTCTTTGGTTGTGTATCCTGTTATATAATCACGTAATGAATTATATACTTGTGTTATTTTTCATTATGTAATTATATACCGAATATATTACACACTCTGCGTAGACGCGTTGATTTATTTTATTTAACCCACCACCAAACTATTACAACTTTAAATCTAAGTCTTTTATCAACGTGTCACGTTGACGTACTCATTCATCGGAAAACCAAGTACATCATCCTAGGTTAGTGGGTCATAACCGTTAAGATAAGCTGTAACTTCTTGGTCGAGCCGTTTTAGTTTTTGTTTTGTCTGGCGCTTAATACGCGCATTCTCGCCAAATCGTTCTACAACATCGATGTGAGTTTATAGCCCCTCTTTCACTTGCTTTACATTTACTTTACAAATCTCAGGGGAGAATACATGCTAAATACAACTTATTTACACATTCGTTACAATATCTTTTACATACTATTCTACACACTTGGTTTACATACTTGATTTTGCAATTTATCACAAACACAATTACAGGGTGGATACAAACTTGTTTTCGTATCTTTGTCACAGAACTCATGTGTATACACGTTATTACGTAATTGTTTTACCATACTCATACGAACTCATTACTTGATTTATGATCACACGCTTTGCTACTTATGGATTTAAGTACTCAAAGCTATTTACGAATACAATTGTTAATTTTTATTGTACACTAGTGTGTTCGGCATAGCAGCTCCTGTTTGCATGTGCCCTAAGTAACATAACCCACCAAGCCTTTATCATGAACTGTTAAATTCTTGACCGGATGACCGGTTAAGGAAGCGCGAATGTATAAATAGATCTATTTGGGATTGACATCCCTATTCGGGTGAGTAGCTCTCACTAGTTCGGACCGTAACTGATACACGATGCAACATGTCCGAGAACATTGGGATGTTACGGGTTTGAACATCTACACGGGCCTTTATTTGCATTAAATTGCATACATAGATTCGAGCTTAATGGCCATGAGCGTAGGCGCAACATAGAGATTTCTTGATGTGGTACGGGTACTTTATAGGAACCCATACATTTGGAAAAGCATCGATCTCACTGTCCATACTACTCATGAGACATTACTAATTTCTGAACACTTTTCATTATATTGTGGCGAAGCAATAAACACTAGACTCTTTTGGTTCTACATTTACTCTTACATTTTTGGCGATTATTATAAGGATTGAAATAATCATACATACTTTATAAATCTTTGGATTCCAACATTTACATTTATACTTACAAAACTCTATGAACTCACCAACTTTAATGTTGACACTTTTAAGCAGTTCTTTCTCAATGATTTAGATGGCTTGGCTTACTGATGCATTGGAGTCGAATTGAAAAGATTTCAACATGGAATTCTTCTTATATACAAATGGCCAATCTCTTGTATTGTTTTTCACTTTCATTGTGATGTAATTATAGGACAAATGTTATATCAATTTTTTAGTAAATCATCGAGATTACAGTTCAAACGACACTTTAAGTCGTTCACCCGTAGCTTGTGCTGTTGTATTAGAAGTAACATCCCTCGACATACTTCCGCTGCGACCCAAATTTGGGGATGTTATCAGATTCCACATATGCCAAGTAGACTAAATCAATTGACATAAAAATCATTTGAAAGCAAGAGACGTATATGCACCCGGTGAACAAGGCACGAAAGAAAATCAACAGACGTACCATGACAAATAACACAAAAAAAATATCAATCCGAACAGACGGAAATTCTTATACCATTATCGACTACTCGAAATACCAAATTAAATAATGTTTTATAAAAGCAATTAAATAAGAAAGTCACTTTAAGTAAAAAAAATCATTTTACATAATAAATAAAATTGTCTTAAAGGTAATGCTTTGAAAATTTAGTCTGGTGGGTATAAAAAGTAAAATCTAGAGTGGTTATCTAATGTTATCGATACCTTACCACTATGAAACACTTTAAACCAGCTTTTTATAATAAAATAAAATTATTAAACAATTTAAAAATTTTTCATATCTATTTGTATAGACTATTTTAAACATATGCTTTTTTACAAAGATCATTTAAACACATTTTTCTCAGACACTAACACATACTTTCGAAAGAGTTTTTTAGAATTAGACATCAAATAAGAAATTTTTACACAAACAAATAACACAATAATACCAACAGGATCGTAAAACATCGTACAGACCTAACACAATTCTATTGTTGTGAAAACGAAAATAAAATACCAAACATATACTAAAAAAAAATCAAACGAACTCGTACAAAAAACTCAGGCAAGACTTAAGTACCCAAAAAAAATGGAAGGTCTTATCAAAAGATACGATCAACCCGCATACTAAAAGCATCGATACGAAGCACGTCGCCAACGGTTACGAAAACCAAAGGGATAGACAAAGAAGGAATAATGATCTACACTAACTGTTAGAACAATTAGTGCTTAAAAGAAACCTTTAATACTCATACGAGTAATCAATGCAACGACAGAACTAACAAAACGCGCCTATATCTAAAAAAGCAGATTTCGAACAACCAATATACATCGAGACGTCGAATAGGAAAATCAGGTATCCTTACTAACAAAGAACGATGAAGGGATGCTAAACTTAGACTTAGGAAATCCGACAAACCACCGACAACATGAAGCAACTCTATAATAGCAATACTAGGTATCCGTAAATACTAGATAGAAGAGAAACATACTATCTATACAACTCAATTTAACATATCCTCTAATTAGGGTAAGAGAATAATTCTCTACCCATACCACCATCCTTATCATGAATACACATATAAAAATACATCTTACACTACCACCTTACAACCAAACATAAATAAATGAAATCATGGTCACAAGTCTACATGTGTGATGCCTTTATAATTATGTTGGCCACCATAATTATAAGTGCCTCCTTTCATACGTGTACTTACTTCCAAGACTACCCATTTCAATCATAATTTACATATAAGCACATATACCACACTACACATCTTAAACAACTCCAACTTAACACATAAAGGATGCTCTATCAAATAACTACTTACTTATATCAAAATAAAATCAAAACAACATAAAAGAACAAAAGTCTCACAATAATTCCCAAAATACAAAATATCCGAAAGAAATAATCAATAACAACATGATGAGGTAAAGGACGGGATAAACTTATGATGGGCCTCGCTTGGGTTTGACTTTGCCTCTGCAAGAATCACCTGACTCTGCGGGTCCAACCCTATTACATGCATCCGATAAACGATCAACTATCCTATCTCCTTCGGTTCCACAAGAGGCTCCTTATAACGCTTAAGTCTAGTTGGGAAAATGGTTCCCCAACGAGACTTTTTACGGGTAGAGGAAAACATAGCTAAAATACTAAGTAATACATATCATATCAGATAATGATAGGCAAAATAACTAAAATGATAACTTAGCAAAATACGAGATATATAAGCTATGCAAAAATAGAGAGAAAGCATAGCAGTTAAAACATTAAACACTTAAGCCCTAAATGCATTTACATGAAGAACCCCTAGGTTATAGTCTAGGCTCAACCACCTACTTCTCTATAACCATTGGCTCTGATACCAATTTGTCACACCCCGCCAAGGCAGAAACACGAGGTGTAATACTTCATGATATTCATCACAACACAATGGCGTCTATAAAGATAATTCTACATGCAATAAATAAGCAAAGTATAGACACAAAGTGTCATAACAATACCCATAAAACTAATCCAAATCCAAAAGGCGTCTTTATTGATGAAACGAAAGTTCTCGCCAATAGAAAGACATGCAACAAGTATCCATAATTCAAACAATGAAATATTCAAGACATAAAAGCAATAAAAATCAAGACATCCTTATGGTTCTCTTTCTCAGCACAATTCTTCTATCTTATCACCACCCCCATGATGTCACCCTTAAAAAGATGCTTAAACGTCAACATATTGTTGGTGGAGAGTCATAGGTTTAAGACACGTTTAACCGCTTTGAAATCACTTATGATAAATAAAACTGAGATAGCTAGAACATTACAACGAAATATTAAAGCGAACATGCAAATTACCACAACCCACATGAGAAGCTCACGATTAAACATCATAAACAGTATCCCTATCCACAACAATTGGACGATCACGCTTACTATTAACATTCCAAAATCATGAGTCGATCAGATCATATTAACAATCTACAACATATGTGAGTTCTGCTCTACTATTAACTATTCCTCAACAATGAGACGGATCACGCTCACTTCTAATAATCCATCAATTGCCTTAAGATCGGTCAGCTCAAGCAAAAATCTATATCTTATTAGCAAGTAGCACATAACATACATTAGTCTAGTATAGCCCATGCCTACATCTCTAAATACATTTATCACAGTAAACTAACATTTAAATCATAGCTTCATTTTCATACTAAGAAGACATAAGAAAAAAGGGCTATGAAAACTCACTTGAGCTTTAAGCAATTTCTCAACTCCTTGCCAATAACTGTAAAATCAAACAAACGACATGTTACACTGGACTAAGCCAAAAATGCTTATGCCCATGTAAACAATCCTATGATAGATGTCTAAGGTGTTTATTTTACCCTATGGGTCACCCCGGACATCATGCCCTCAACATTTAACAATTGTTTACACACTTACTTTTGTTGAACAAATTTACACGAAAATGACAGAATTTTTGTGTCACTATTTACCATTTTACTAAACCTCATCTACTGTACCTTTATAATAGTACCAAACATCACGTATTCAATATTATGAGTTTACTATCTCCATGATTTTTCTACTAATTTATATCCCCTCTTAAGTGCCCCAAATAAGATCAAACTTTTAACTACTCAGTTTCAGATATGTACGAACACTAAATGTTTTGGAACTTAAAAACACTACTTAGACTCCAAATCAGAAGCTCTCCTTTTTCTGGGGGATTTTTATTAGCGTATAGAAACTAAAACTACTATTAGATTGGCGAATCTTATTTCAATTTTTAAGTGGGGGTTTATACACCCCCGTAACACTGACTTACATCTGACTAAATTTACTGCTTTGACAACTTTCATTGTAACCAAACTTTTGAATGATTTCCCGACTTAAAACCTTTTGAGGCTGGATTTTCTGGAAACTTGAACTCTCGGAGATACAACCTTGCTCAAGAATAATATCAATTATGCCTTTATCACCTAGTATATCATCAAAAACAATAAAAAAAAAAAAAAAAAACAATTCACAGCCCTGGAATTCTGCAAAAACCCTAATTAAAGTTTTTACGCGATTTAAACCTAACCATTACACCCATAAGCTTTTAATTTCATAAACATTAATCAATTATAACATGTTTATTATATCTTAATTTATAATGGTATCGAAACTTAATTTTCTTCATAATAAATTGTTTACATGATTTAGATGATAACTAATTAACAAAAGATTAATTAAAACATTACATAAACCTTGATTCGTGAACATACAAATCTACATAGATTTATCTTGGATAAATTAAATTTCTTTTTTTCTCCTCTGCGCCTTGAGTTCGATCGGTTAAAAACATATTGGGTATAGGTTTGTATTATTTATAGTGTGGAAACAAGGATCTAGATATTTACCAAAGTAAGTATCCGAATTATACTATACTATTAGTTTTTCCATGAATTAGTGTCTACTAAGATTGGGCTTTATTCTTTTTTTTTCTTCTTTCTTTTTTTTTCTCAAATTTGTATTTACTATTTATGTATAAAAAAATATTTTTTTTAATCTTTTATATTCGTTTTCTTAATTACCTTCAATACTAAGTTTTTTATAAAAACCTAAGTAATTTAGGTAAATCCATTTTGCTTATAAACTACTTTCTAAAAATAATTTTCATTCTAAATTCATTTCCTTTAATATGGAAAGTTTACTACCATAAAACTTTCCATATTTCAACCACATTTTTTCTCTTTCTATATCAACACATTCCTATAAAAGCTTATTCTTAAAACCAAGTATTGACTAGCAATGATGCACACGTCTTTCATAATCATTATCACCACACGTGATACGAATGAATAATACACCAATCAAACACACTCAAAATGAGTGACATTTCACCTCAAAATGGATATCAAGCTCATAATTATCACTTCGACACATAAAGAACACATACCAAGCTCATGGAAAACTCATACATAAAAGATCCTTAGCCATATCTAAAGGTATAAACTAACCGCTCAGACCATGGTTGTCACATAGATTACGTCTCAAAATGGGTCCAAGCTCAAGCTCTTCCTACAAATGATGCTCGCATTGTAATTAGGTTTTTGAGAAGGCTATTTGCAAGATTCAGAGTTCCTAAAGCTTTAATTAGTGATCGGGGACGTATTTTTGTAACTCTCAATTTTGAATAAGAGCTTTGCAGAAATACGGTGTGACTCTTAAATTATCTACTACATATCACCCTCAAACCAACGGACAGACTGAAGTGACCAATAGAGCTATAAAACGTATTCTAGAAAGATCGGTTGGGTATAACCCAAAGAATTGGTCAGAAAAGCTTGACGACGCATTATGGGCATTCAGAACTGCTTACAAAACACCCACTGGATGCACCCCTTTCAGATTGGTTTACGGAAAAGCTTGTCACCTACATGTGGAAATCAAACATAAAGCATATTGGGCTTTAAAACAATGTAATATGGATCTCACAGTTGCTGCCAAAAACCGTTTCATGGAGCTTAATGAATTAATGGAGTTAAGAGATGAAGCATATGAAAACACCCGGATCTACAAAGAACGAACTAAGAAATGGCATGACTCTAGGCTTCGAGGGGATAAAAATTTCAAAGCAAGAGATAAGGTGTTAATATTTAACTCTAGATTTAAGATGCATCCAGGAAAGCTCAAATCAAAATGGTACGGCCTGTGCATAGTGAAAACTGTGCATCCATATGGAACCGTGGAAATTATCGATAAAAATGGAGTTAGTTTTAAAGTCAATGGACAAAGGTTAAAAAAATATCACGATGGACATATTAATGAAGGAGGAAAGGAAGTGGTTGAATTGATTTCAAACAAGTGAAAAGAGAAGCTGAAGAAAAGTCTAACTTAAAGACTTCGCTGAAAACAAAAGTGCTTCCCAGGAGACAAC
>BQNB010104967.1:0-21506 GCA_026074375.1 Tanacetum coccineum
GATAACGAAAAATGTGTCGGGCTTTAATAAAATTGAGTCTTATAATATTTAAATACATTTTTATAATTAATATAAAAATATTACATTTTATACCCTTGAGAATATGAAAATGACAATATATACCCTTAGTATATATTAATTTACACTTTAACCCTTTACTTATATTTTTAAAATATTAAACCTTTAACTTTGGAAATTGTCAAAACAGGCCCCTATGGTTTAACTTTGGAGTATTTACACTTTTGGCCCGAAAACTATATAAGTTTTAATATTTACAATATATACCCCTTTGTATGGTTCAAATTGTATTTCTAGTCCATAATCCATAATATTTGTATTTTTAATCTCGAAATCGATTTGCAACTTATAGATTATTATTATAAGCTAAAATAAGTAAGTTTTACGAGCTTGTAGCTTATGAAAAGAGCTTATGAGCTTAAAAATCCAAAATGGGCACGTTTGGTTTTAAAATCTAAACCCGATGGGTTTGAGCTTTTAGGGTTTGTTTTTAAGTTTATAAAAATGATAGAATAGCTTATTATAATAGCTTATTAGATCAGCTTATGGCTTTTAGCTTATAGGATTTACGAAAATAGCTTTTAGGGTTTTAGAGGTGCGTTTGGTTTAGGAAAACCAACGAATAGGTTTAGGTTTTAAGGGACTTATTCCAAGTGATTATAAAAGTACATGGGAGCTTATTAGGATAAGAATAAGCCCAAGCTAGCTTATTTAGGGTTTCGAATAGATTAGGGTTTCAAAACGGGTCACTTAAGGTTCGATTAGGGTTTAGGAGTTTTCAACATGGTTTTGTTTGATTAAATAATTAAAACAAAGTGTATACATGATCTTAAACATAACAAGAGCTTATTGAACGAGTAGAAAAGCTTACTAGTATATGAATGGATGAAAATGGGCCGAAATAAGCAAATACAACCCGAAACTTTAGAAGATGAATCAAGAGCTTCTTTCTTCTTAACCTTGGCTTCTAAATAACTTAAACTTCCTTTCTTTCTCTTCTTTGGCTTGAAATAGGTCAAGAACAAGTAAGTGAGGTTTAAAATTTATGTTTTGTGCATGTGTTTGTATGTTAGAGTATATATATGCCAAAGGAGGTGGAGTGGTGGCCAAGGTTTTGCATTCTTATCAACGTGTAGATGACTAATAGGAGCAAGGGCTAGCTTAGAGAGGTGTAGGGTGTTGGAGAGGGTTCGGTTTTACAAGGTGGTGACAAGATGGTTCAACTTGGGGTGCAAGGTGACAAGTAGCTTACAAGGAGGTGGTGAGGTGTTGAAGTGCTTAATCTTGGGGCTTAAAGGTGGTGACAAGGTGCTAGGCAAGGTGGTGTGTCATGGTGGAGGGTGTTAGCTTGGTTAGAACTTGGTTCGAGCTTGTTTAGGGTGTTACGGGTTCATTATGGTTTTGGGTTTTAGGGTTAAGGTTAGGACGAGCTAGGGGTGAGATTGGAGGGAAAGAAATGTTTAAATGTGGTGCATTGGAGTGTTGTAACTTGTGCTTAAAAGGTGGTATGAAATCTCATAGAAATTTGGTAGGAAAATGGCTTATTTGAATTATATGCATTAGTAACTTGTACACATGCTTTACAAGCATGTACATTTGATTTGTATGTAAATATTACATGTAATAGGGGTTTTGATATAAACGTTTAACGTGTAAATCCGTTTTATAATAAACGTTATGAATAGTACGTTAAATAGATAACGTATGGTAAAAATGGAGTTTAGAATATATTGCTTGACATATTATAACGTTTACTTGCTATAAACGTTGATGAAATTGGCATTGGTAGGTTGTGTGAGCTCGTTTACTTTTGTAATGTAGGTTATGTTACATTATGGATGGAATAAAGCAAAAAATCTTTCCATGAAAATGGTTGCATCTAATTTAATAGATGGAAATTACACTGAGGAAAATTACATCTAATTTAATAAATGGATAATTACATAGATGAAAATTATGGGTTGTTATAGTCTCCCAACCTTAAAGAAATCTCGTCCCGAGATTTAGTTGGATGTTGGAGTGATGTTTGAAAATAGATGTGGATATTTGGCACGAATTTGATCTTCGCGTTCCCATGTAAATTCTGGTCCTCTTTTAGAGTTCCATCTTACTTTGACTATAGGGATATGACTTTGTCTTAGTTGCTTGACTTCTCGATCCATAATTTCTATTAGTTCTTCCACAAAGTTGAGTTTGTCATCGAACCGAAGCTCTTTCATTTGAATGATGAGGGATTCGTCAGATAGACATTTCTTTAAATTACATGGAAGGTATTGTGGACATTACTGAGTTCTTCAGGAAGCTCAAGTGTGTATGCCATTGGGCCGACCCTTTTAAGGATCTTAAATGGTCCAATGTACCGGGGGTTAAGCTATCCCCGTTTTCCAAATTGGATGACACCTTTCTAAGGTGACACTTTTAACATAACACGATCTCCAACTTGGAATTCCAAAGGCTTTCGCCTTACATTGGCATAACTCCTTTGCCGGTCTCTTGTAGCTTGCAAGCGTTGTTGAATTTGTACTATCTTTTTTGTGGTTTCATAGATTATCTCTGGTCCTGTGAGTTGGACATCTCCAACTTTGGCCCAGCAGACAGGTGATCGACACTTTCGACCATAAAATGCCTCAAATGGTACTGCCTTAATACTGGCATGGTAACTGTTATTGTAGGAAAATTCTACCAGTGGTAAGTGTCTCTCCAATCCTTTTCCAAAATCTATAACACAGGCTTGAAGCATATCTTTGAGTGTTTGGATGGGTCTTTCACTTTGTCCATCTGTCTCGGGATGATATTCCGTACTCATGCCTAATTGAGTACCCAAAGCATTCTGCATTGACTGCCAGAATCTAGATGTGAAATGACTATCACGATTTGATATAATGGATATCGGCACTCCTTTCCGTGAAATTATTTCCTTTATATACAACCTTGTAAGGGTTTCCATACTATCTATTGCTTTGGTGGGATGAAATGTGCTTTTGGTAAGGCGCGGTTACAATGAACGCCAAATTGTGTCATGTCCACTTGATGTTTTGGGTAGTTTTGTAACGAAGTCCATTGTTATTCTTTCCCATTTCCATGTAGGAATCTCTGGTTGTATCAGTAAGCCAGATGGCTTCTGACATTCTGCTTTAACTCTAGAGCATGTTAAACACTTGCCAACATATTCAGCGATGATCGCCTTCATGTTAGGACACCAATAGAGTTTCTGTAGATCTGATACATCTTGTAAGAACCTGGGTGGATGGAATACTTTGATTTATGGGATTATGACATGATTACGTCCTCAAACACCAAAAGAGTGGTAACCAGCTTCAGTTCTTGATACAACAAGTTCCATCAGGACGTATTTTAATTGCTTTATCCATTCCTCGTAGGTTCTCGGCTTCAATGTTCTTTTCTTTGATCGCCTCAGTTTGGGCTTCAAGGATTTGTAATTGTAATTTTGGGTGAAGGGTCATGATTAATGCCCTAACCCAGAGTGGTTTGATTCGTTCCTTTCGGCACAAGGCATCTACTACAAATGTTGCTTTTCCAGGATGGTACGAATCTCACAATCATATCTAGCGGCAATGTGCCAACGACTGTTGTTCCCCTCGACTGTTCCACTATTCTGGTCAAGGATATGTTGAAGGCTTTTATGATCAGTGAACACAGTACACTTTGTGCCATATAGATAGTGTCTCCAAATTTTAAGAGCGAACACTACTGATCCTAATTCGAGGTCGTGTGTGATATAGTTCTCTTCATGAAGCTTGAGTTGTCAGGATGCATATGCAATAACTTTTTCTCTTTGCATTAACACCGCTCCTAAACCTTGGAGTGATGCATCACAGTAAAAGACAAAATTGTTGTTTCCTTCTGGTAATGCTAAGATTGGAGCTTCGTAAAGCTTCTGTTTTAGCAGTTGGAATGCTGACTCTTGGTTTTCTCCCGAGATATACTTCTTGTTTTTCTGGGTTAATTCAGTCAAAGACTTTGCAATCTTCAAAAAACCTTCGATGAATCTTTGATAGTAGCCGGTGAGTCTTAAGAATTGGCATACCTCTGTGTGTGTGGTAGGAGATCCCAATTCTTAACTGCTTTAATCTATAGGGGGTAATGTGAATTTTGCTGTCAATTACGTGATCGAGAAATTGTACGATATTGATCCAGAAATCGCATTTGGAGAACTTGGCATATAATTTCTCCTTTTTGAGTAATTCCAATATTATTCTCAAGTGATCGGCGTGTTCTTATTTGTTACGAGAGTAGATAAGAATATCAACAATGAACACTGTCACAAATTTATCCAAGTATGGTTTACACACACGGTTTATGAGATCTATGAACACAGCAGGGGGTTGGTATAAACCAAATGGCATCACTGGCAATTCGTAGTAGTCATAATTGCGTTCTAAAAAAATCTTTTGGAATATCTTTAACCCTACTCTCAGTTGTGATAGCTCCGGCCCCCCCTGATATCAAGTTTTATTTTTCGAGTAAACACTCGACATAAGCTGGTCGAATCAATCATTGATCTTGGGTAAGGGTACGATTCTTTCGATGAGTTCTATTCAACTCTCGGTAATCGATACTCATTCTGAAAGATATGTAATTTCTTTTAACAAATAAGACAGGATCTCCCGGGCGAAGTCGTGATCGGGATAAAACCCTCGGTAATGCTAATCTTCTAGTTTGGTCAGATAGTTCATGTTTTCTAAAGGAGCTAATCTGTAAGGTGCTCGGGCTACTGGTTCCGCTCCTGGAATTAAATCAATTTGGAATTATACTTGGCGAATCGGAGGAAGGACGGGTAGATCTTCAGGAAAACTTCCGAATATTCTCTGACTACTGGTATATTTTCTAGTCATTTTTCGTCTGACTTCTTCTCCATTACTTGGGCTACAAAAACTTAATATCCCTTGGATATATATCTTTCGGTTTTAATACATGATATGAGGCTTAGTCGGGTTTTACTTCGATCACCTCGTATGATCAAAGTTTCACCGTCGATTGGGATGTGGACGACTTTCTCGTTATAAATAATTCTAGCATGATACTTGGATAACCAATCCATACCAATGACGACGTCAAAACTACCAAGTTTAATCGGCATAAGGTCAATTTCGAAAGGTTGGTTTAGTAAAATCAAAGTGCAACCCTGGATAACGGTATTAGTGCCTACTAGGTTTCCATTGGCCATTTCAATGTCATAAGTGGTATCTAGTGTAATTGGTAGGATATTAAGCATAGAAGCAAGAGATATGGATACAAAACTTTTATCGGCTCCTGAATCAAATAATACTCTAGCTAAATGTTGGTTTAGAAGGAACGTACCTGTGACTACGTTCGGGTCTTGGTGAGCGTTCTTGTCCCTCAGCAAGTATGCTCTTCCGTGGGCATTGTTGTTTGCTCTTGAGCACTAACTTTTATAGTGCCTTTTCTCTCCGCATGCATGACAAGTTATGAATACTGGTTGTAGGTTGCTTCCAGTGGCTGGCCCTTTGTTTCTGCAATTACTGGTCAGATGACCTACCTTGTTGCAAGTCTGATACTTCACAATGCAAGGTCTTGTGTGCTGTAGGGTGCATCTCTTACACAAGGGAAGGCTTCTAGTATACCTACTGTTTTCAGTTGGGGTGATAGCATAAGCCCTGACGGTTTCTTGCCTTCTATTTTGTTGTTGTTGGTGATCATTTTTGCGGTTTCTATTGTTGTTACGGTTATTCTGGCAGTTGTTGTTGTTGGTGAAGGTTCTTCTATTATCAAACTTTAATTTGTGATCATTGGTTCCTTACACAGAATTGTGCTTTATTACCTGATCCATTAACCTCTGGGTTATGGTAATAGCTTCCTCTAAAGTTTGAGGCTTTAAAGCGGTAACATTTCCTTCAATACTTCTGGGTAATCCCCATGATGAAGACTTCCATGAGTTTCTCAGAATTTGGCACCATAGTTGGGCATAAAACTACCAATTCCTAGAATCTTCTAACGTAAGTCTTGAGATCATTTCCTTTTACAGTCAGATTGTAAAATTCATCTTCCATTTTCTTGACCTCGGTTCGGGGACAATACTTCTTTATTAAGAGCTTTTTCAATTCGGACCAGGGAATCTTGTAAGCTTCCTCTATTCCAATAGGCTGGGCGAATGAATCCCACCAGAACAAAGCTTTTTCAGTTTGAGTACCAGTAGCAAATTTCACTTTGCAGTCCTCGGTACAGTTGCTACGGGAAAATACCGATTCAGTTCGTTCAAACCAGCGGATGAGGCCAACAACGCCTTCTGTACCTTTGAAATTGAAAGGTTGGCAGCTCATAAACTCTTTGTAGCTACATTTTCTTGCTACAGGAGTTTCTCTTTGTCCGGTGTTCCTATTGGTATTGTCAGCATTTGCCATGGTAGCAGCTTGTGCTTCCAGAGCTGCGGCAACACTATCAGCAACTAGTTTCTTGATGGCGGCCTGAGTCATGGGTGGTGCTGCAGATGTTGATGTCCTCTTGGGAGCCATTCTATCAACATTTACAAGATAACACAAAATAAGAATCCATACAATGATATAGTCATATCACAAGTCTTTGTATAATAATCAAAATTTTCATACATAGTGATATTGAAATCATTTGACATAGATACTTATTTGATACAAGTTCTAACAAAGAAATACACATCCTTTTATATTACTTTGCAGGATATAACAGAAAATTTTTGGAATCTAAGACTTTCGGAGATGGGTACTCTAATAAGCATCTGACTCATTAGGTTTCTCGAGGACTGGTTCACTTTCCAGTGGTTGTGGTATGATCCATAATGAGTTATCTAACTCTGCGAAGATAGACTTATCAAAGGGATAGTCTGGCAGTGGTGTAATTGACCTGACCGGTGATGAAGATCCAACTGATGAAGACAGAGATAATGAAATAGGTGATCCAACAAGAGGCTTAGTATCTCTAGGTGGTGTAGGTGGAATCATATGCTTAATGTCTTGATCATTAATCATATCCGGATACAAAGGTTCGAGAAAACCTAGTGGTAAGAGAGCCATAGTAACCTGGATACATAAAGATGAATAACCTTAACACAGGGTATAGGATAGACAGCCACGACATACATAAATCGGTATCATGAAACAACGAGGTATAATGGAATCACAACTATATTATGTCATAAATAACTTGTCTACATATTTTACATAACCAAAATTTTACAAGTGTCGTTATTTATGCCACATATCCCGTGGTTGGATTCTAAACAAAAGCTGTAAATGACAAAGATCTAGTTTAGTAGTCTGGTGGTCCTCCCTTGTGGTTTTTGAGCTCATGGATCTTATCCAGAAGACTCTTCATATCTAATCAGTGGCGAACCTGGATATCCTCGATGAGTATCTCTAGAGTAGAAGTCCTGACGCGAGCAAGAACAATCTCGTCATCATGCCTTATTTGCTCTCTTAGAAATCCAAAAATCTGGGTACGGGCTTCTTGAAGTTCAGTTTCTAGTTGATCAAAATCTCATTGTATGATCACTCGACCATTACCAAGACCTTCTATCTTATCTTCCATGTGCTCAATGCGCTCAAAAGGGAGCTCATCTAAGTGATTCAAAATAGTCTCAATCTGTTCCTCATGACGCTCCTAACTCGTCTTATGAGAACTTTCTCCAATCTCAAATACTTGAGGTAGGGCAGAAGTAGAGGAGGATGATAGGAAACGGGCTTGTTTCTGAGGTGGCAGAATCTCCTCGGGAAGAAAGAAATCTCGAGGATCAAATAGTGGTGATGGTGGTAACACTGGAGATGGAGGCAAAACAGTAGGTGGAGCAATAGGAGCTCGTGGTGATGGAATAGGTAATTCATCATTAGTAGCATTATATGCTTGCATGACCTTCATATATGGATCATCGTGGAAAGGTGAGATGGCTAGCGAGGATAAAAGATCCTTAGATAAATCCTCTAAAGGATTAGAAGAAGTGTGTCTCGGTGAGGCTGGGGAATAGTTTGGTGAAGCTGAGATATAGTCAGGATTAGTTGTATAGGAAAAAGCATCCTCAACATAGAATCAGATAGGACAATAATAGGGTGGGTGGATGAAGACATAATTCTGTAACAACCCAGTGTAAAATAACATAAGTTATTTATATAATAGTGATGTATCTTTACATACTATTCGGGAAATGCAGTGGCACGGAGGACTTTCTTGGATGGAAAATATGGTTATAGTTAAGGTTTTAACCTTATTCTCTATAACCTCGGCTCTTGATACCAATCTGTAACACCCCCTTATTTGACATATAGCAGCGGAAGCTAAATTGGGGTATTACTTCATGAATCAACAATCATAATCATAGAAAACGACTCAAAAGAGACGTTTTGGAAAATTTAGTTATCATTCAATATTATTTCAGAGTTTTACTTCGTGCCAAAGGTTGCTCAATTACCTGAGATAAACATGCTAAAAAGGTCAACACATAGGTTGAGTGAAATTCTTAGGTTTGAAATGTAATAGTTGAACACAAGTCAATGTAATAGCAATAATTGCAACGAATACAATTATCATGGTAAACAATATTATATTATTGCACTAAGCTTATGACACCGAAGCCTTAAGTAAATGTTATTCATAAGTTGTTGCCCCAAGCGGGTGCTTTGCCAAACACCCGGAGTTCCTCAAATGAAATGCGTCCGCTGGCCATGTATGTACCAGAACCTGGACGGGGAAGTTCAGTCCCAATAGATCTATTCACGGCATTCGCGCTTACTTCACAAAGTAATTAACGGTTCATGATAGTGGGGCCTTTTGGTAAATAGAGGTACTTAGACAATAATATATCAGGATAGCATTCAGTTAAAAAATACTTGTATTCATGTTTAAAGCATGTATCTCCCCACGGAGTTTAGAAAACATGTAAAGATGAGACTATGAACTTACCTTGATAAGGTAGTTGATTGATGTCAAAAGTGACTCAAATGGAAATAAACGGCTTCATCACGCAACCTGGGGTAATATGTCAAGTCTTAGCTTGATTGTTTCAAAACTTTATTTTATAAAGTTTAACGTAAATGATTTTGGTTTATGAGTTTGTGAAAGCATCGTATCATTGTTCGGGCTATCATAATCCAGAGGCCATGTAGTAAACGTTTGAGGAGCTAGGACACTTTAAATCATAAATCCAGCAACTCGTCAAAACGTCTACCCAAATGAAAGCCCCTCACATGAAATTCCCTAGTAACGTGATACGTTATAGTTTAAATGATACGATTTTATCTTTTTAAGTTTCTTCAAAAGCTAGTGGATGATAAATTATGTTAAATATATAACATAGTTATTTGATAGTGTTTCGATCAATGAATGATAACGACAAATATGTCGGGCTTTAATAAAATCGAGTCTTATAATATTTAAATATATTTTTATAATATATTTTTATTATTAATATAAAAATAGTACATTTTATGCCTTTGAGAATATGAAAATGACAATATATACCCTTTGTATATATTAATTTACACTTTTAACCCTTTAATTATATTTTAAACATTTAATCCTTAACTTAGAAATATGGCAAAACAGGCCCTTGTGGTTTTAACTTTAGAGTAATTACACTTTTGGCCCAAAACTTATTAAGTTTTAATATTTACAATATATACCCTTGTGCATAATTCGATTTGCGTCCTTAGTCCAAAATCCATAATCTTTGTATTTTTAATCTCAAAATCAATTTACAGCATATAGCTTATTACTATAAGCTAAAATAAGTAGGTTTAACAAGCTTATAGCTTATGAAATTAGCTTATGAGCTTGAAATCTCAAAATGGGTTTGTTTGGTTTAGTAATATTAACCCGATGGCTTAGAACTTTTAGAGTTTGTTTCTAAGCTTATAGAAATGATAAAATAGCTTATTAGAACAACTTATGGAATCAGCTTATGGCTTATAGCTTATTAGGGTTATGAAAAGGGTTTTAGGGTTTTTAAAGGGCGCATTTGGTTTAGGAAAACCAAGCGTGTTGCTTAGGGTTTTAGGAACTTATTCCAAATGATTATAAAAGTACATAGGAGCTTATTAGGATAAGAATAAGCTTAAGCTAGCTTATTTAGGGTTTTGAATAGATTAGGGTTTCAAAACGGGTCACTTAAGGTTCGATTAGGGTTTAGGAGTTTTCAACATGGTTTTGTTTGATCAAATGATTAAAACAAAGTGTATACATGATCTTAAACATAACAAGAGCTTATTGAATGAGTAGAAAAGCTTACTAGTATAGAAATAAGCAAATACAACCTGAAACTTTAGGAGATGAATCAAGAGCTTCTTTCTTCTTAACCTTGGCTTCTAAATAACTTAAACTTCCTTTCTTTCTCTTCTTTGCCTTGAAATAGGTCAAGAACAAGTAAGTGAGGTTTAAAATTTATGTTTTGTGCATGTGTTTGTGTGTTAGAGTATATATAGGCCAAAGGAGGAGTAGTGGCCAAGTTGTGTGGAGTGGTGGCCAAGGTTTTGCATTCTTATCAATGTGTAGATGACTAATGGGAGCTAGGGCTAGCTTAAAAAGGTGGATGGTGATGGAGAGGGTTCGGTTTTACAAGGTGGTGATAAGAAGGTTCAACTTGGGGTGCAAGGTGACAAGTAGCTTACAAGGAGGTGGTGAGGTGTTGAGGTGCTTAATCTTGGGGCTCAAGGGTGGTGACAAAGTGCTAGGCAAGGTGGTGTGTCATGATGGAGGGTGGTAGCTTGGTTAGAACTTGGTTTGAGCTTGTTTAGGGTGTTACGGGTTCATTAGGGTGAGATTAGAGGGGGGAAAATGTTTAAATGTGGTGCATTGGAGTGTTGTAACTTGTGCTTAAAAGGTGGTACGAAATCTCATAGAAATTTAGAGGGAAAATTTCTTATTTGAATTCTATGCATTAGTAACTTATACACATGCCTTACAAGCATGTACATTTGTTTTATATGGAAATCGTATACGTAATCGGGGTTTTGATATAAACGTTAGCGTATAAATCCGTTTTATAATAAACGTTATGAATAGTACGTTAAATAGATAATGTATGGTAAAAATGGAGTTTAGAACATATTGATTGACATATTATAACGTTTACTTGCTATAAACATTGATAAAATTAGCATTGGTAGGTTGCGTGAGCACGTTTACTTTTGTAATGTAAGTTACGTTACATTATGGATGAAATAAAGCAAAAAATCTTTTTATGAAAATGGTTGCATCTAATTTAATAGATGGAAATTACACTGAGGAAAATTGCATCTAATTTAATAGATGGATAATTACATAGATGAAAATTGTGGGTTGTTATATAGCAGTTGTTTAGAAGGAACGTACCCGTAACAATATTTGAGTCCGGGTTTGTCCCTGCATTGCCTACCACATACACTTTTGCTGGAGCATTGCCATTTCCACCTTGATTACTACGGTTGTTGTTCTTCATTTTTGGACACTCTCTCTTGAAATGTCCATGGGCTTCGCACTTAACGTAAGTAGCTTTCTAACCTGCCCAAGTGCCCCTTTGGTTGTTAGCAGTATTCGCATTTGCAGGAGTCCTACAGTCACGGGCCTGATGGCCAACTCTATTGCACTTGTGGCTTTTGGGATCACACTGACCATCATGGTGATAGTTGCATTTAGCGCACAGAGGTTTAGATCCTCCATAAGGTTTCTTCTCACCAGACCCTGCAGTATAAGCCCGTGCCACATTATGCCTTTTGGGAGGCTGCTGCTGGTTTTGATTGTTCCTAGAAGTGTCATCAAACTTTCTCTTGTTGTTAGTCTGGCGTTCAGCAAAGATGCTGATCTTCTTGTCCATGAGTTCAGTTGCAAATTCAATTGCATCCTGCATGGTTTTTGGCTTAGATGCCATTACACTTTCGTAAATCGTGTCGGGCAAACCACCGACATACTTCTTGATCTTATCCGACTCTTCTGGAAACATCCTAGCACACATCAATGCCAGTTCTTGAAAACGTTGGTTATATCCTACCACATCGGTACCTTTAACCTTCAGATTCCACATCTCAACCTCAAGCTTCTTAATCTCGTCCCTTGGGCAGTACTTGTCGGTCATCTTCTTTTTCAGGTTTGTCCAAGTCATTGCATATGCAACATCGTGACCAACAGTCCTAACGTAGGAGTTCCACCATGTTAGAGCACTTCCAAGAAGAGTACAAGTGGCAAACTTGATTTGGTTTTTCACAGTGTAGTTGCTTATACGGAACACAGTTTCCATTCTTTCAAACCACTGAGTCAACTCGACAACTCCTTCAGTACCCTTAAAATATAAGGGTTTGCATTTCATGAAATCTGGGTAAGTGCACTCACGAGCAAGAGGATCTTGTCTCCTTACACCCGTGCCTAAATCATGGTTGTCTTTGCTATTTCTGCTTTTGGTAGCATCACGTTCTGCCAACACGTCGGTAAATCCTTGGGCAATTAGAGTTTTAAGTTGAGCATCAGTCACAGGGGTAGTGGTGGTGATTGTTGTGGCTGGTGATGATCTTGTGGTTTTGGTTTTGGGTGCTTTCGGCATTTTCTTTAAATCACAAGAAAATATAATACCTGTTAGATTTTATACAATCATAACCGGGACATGACATATACACAATAAATAAAGTGAGATCACATCACACAGTTAAATATACAACTGAATTGAAATTAAAAATGGTGTAGCTAAATCGACATTCATTCATAATAAATTCGATTACAGACATGACATAATACATCCATTCCATATATAATCTGGAAAACATACATGATCGGTTCGGTTACAAAATGATCACTACCATTAGGTTACAAGATGAAAATAAAACCTAGAGCCATACTAACCGGGAGTTACCCGTAATACTTAGTAGGCTATACAAAATAGCTAAGACATAACCAGATCTAAGAACTACTACCGGCTTCCTCCGGTACATCAGGATGTGCTGGATCTCTAGCAGGTCTTTGCTGACTCTGTAGTGCTACCATCTGAGTCTGCAATATCTTCAGCAGAGTCAGTGCCTCTATGAGCTGTGCCTGTCATTTGCGGTCTGCTGCCCGCAAATCTTAAATCTCAGTCTGCTGTGCTAAAACCGTATCCGTAGTGCTCTAACCTCAGAACGTGTCGTATCACTGGCATCCATAGACTGTACCCAAGCCTCACGAGAAGCTCTGGCCTCACTCTTCATAAGTCTAGTCGTGCGAGCATGGGAGCGCCTATCTCTATGTAGCAAGTCAACAATCTATCATCCTGTGCATCATCAAGCCTCACATAGATCTCATCAGTATCATGCCTAACATTCATGACAAAATCTATCATCCTCTGGCCCAACTATGCCACATCAGTCACTGGTATCTCCTCTACAATCTCATCTGGATCCACCCAGATGTCAGTAATCCGGTAACCTATCTCCCTATCTGGGTCACGTCCAATCTTGGCATCTAAAGTGCCGACAAAACCATAATCTGCTCTAAAGCCTCCAGTAGACCTAGCAGTAAGAGCAGATGAGGTCTCCCTGATCTCATATCTGGGATCGGGAGCAATGCACAACCTCTTCCGAGGCGGTAACGTAACCTCAGGAACATTCACTCTACAGTCAGTAGAGGGTAGAAGCAAAGGTGGTGATGATGTAGGTAATGGTATGGGTAAGATCGGTGGTGTCCCTGATGGTGGTGTCCCTGATGGAGGTGCTAAACAGTAAGTGGATGGTGCGGCAGCTCTCATCATGGCCATAGATTCCCTGGTATGTGGAAGTACAATAGGTGGTAGTAGTGGTAGTGGATGGGAAGTAGATGGTGACTCAGCTCTTAACCTAATCATAGCAGCTCTGTAGCCTAATGGATGAGTAGGACTAACAGGTAGTGGTGGAGGTGATAGGTAATGGTGATGATACTGGTAGTGGTGGAGATAGTATCTGTGGTAGTGGTGATGAGTATGATGTAAGTGGTGATGGTGGAGGTGATGGTATGGCAAGAAGTCTGTCAACCTCTGCCTCAGACGAAAATGGCATAGGTGTCTAAGCTCGGATAGACATCCTAGCAGTGGTACGATATGTGGGTCGTGGGACAGAGTCGGCCGGAGCTAGGTGCTCCTCCTTCTCCTCATCCTCGTCCTCTTCCTCCTCCTCGTCATCAGCATCATCTCCGGAGGACTCCTCCTCCTCCACATCATCATCTTTGTATGTTGAAAAATTTTTATTTTTTTTTTTGGATCTCCTCAGGATCCTCGTCATCCTCCTCCGGATCCTCCTTGGCATCGGACAAAGTCATATAACCCGGTGAACCAGTAGTAGGGGAGACAACAGCAGGCAGTGGCTTCTTCTCAGCTGGAAACACATCATCATCATGTGGCATAAACTTTGGGTATGCAGGCTCAAGATCCTCCTCAGGATCCTCCTCGAGATCAGACTCAGTAATATAACCCGGTGAATCAGTAGTGGGTGAAACAGCAGCTCCTCAGCTGGAAGCACATCATCCTCAGGTGGCATAAACTCTGGGTATACAGGATCAGGAACAAGATCTGGTGGAGGTGGATTCTACATAGCGGCCTCTACATATGCATAAGGGTCCTCTGGCATCATGGGCAGTCCATCATTGTATCCGTGTATAATGACTCTCGGAGATCCTATATCTGACAGATCCTCGAACTCACTAGAAACCTCTGTGTAAGTAATCGTGGAATGCTCTGAATCCGACATGACAAAATCTGAAAATCAAAAGTAGCTTATATAAGTATTAATATAAGACTCTTATTTTAATATATGTAATATATATTATAAACATGTATATCAATCATGAATGCATCAAGTAAAACTAACTAACGCAAACAACTAGTGTATGTATGTCCTGTGAAAACCCCTTTGTATGAATGCAATGTTTGAAAACGGTTATAGTCCAAGTAAAAACATTTGACCTGGTTCTCTATAACCTTAGCTCTAGATACCAATCTGTAACACCCCGAAATTGGGTCACAGCGGAATATGGGTCTCGGAGTGTTACTTCATAGATCAATAGCACAAACCATATATGAGAACGACTATTAAAAAGTCATTTAAAATCGATACATTGGATTTAGCAAATTGTTTGTTACAAAAGCCCGAAGCTTCACTTGTTCATTGTTAAAAATACAAAGATTCTGGTCCATAACAAATGTATCCCCAAAATGTAATGCGACCAAATCTTTAATGCACGTGACTTTTAAAATATTACCACCAATGTATCCCTTGTCTTGTACCTCATTGACCTCCTGAGAAAACATGCTTTAAAACGTCAACAATAATGTTGGTGAATTCATAGGTTTGCAAAATGTATAATGTAGGACCACAAGATTTCCCAAGTGTATGATAACGCATCAAATGCAAACATCACAAAAATATAATTACGTTTTCCTAAGCTCATGACACAGAAGCTCGACATGTGTGAATTGCAATATAAATTGCCTACATTGCCCTTGATGATGTTCTAACCCGCAACATCCTAAATCCGACATGGTATACGTTCGTTTGTCCAGTGATAGCTTATCACCTGAACGGGGATGTCAATCCCAAATAGATCTATTCATAACATTCGCGCTTACACAGTAATTGACAGTTCATGATTGTGGGCTTAGAGGGTTATCGCTACTTAGGCAAACACGTAATCATAATGTAAAAATGTCCACTTGTGTCCAATTGTAAAACAAACCATGTTCTCACCCCAAAACTTGCAAATCATTATAAATGTAAAACGTGGGGCTACGAACTCACCTCGAGTGAATGAATAACAAAGTATATCAGATGTGTGAAAAACGTCACGTAAGTGTTCGAGTGCAACCTAATTAAGTATAGGTCGCATGAGTACTAAGTATTGTGAATAACTAATACCATATATAATTTTATATAGCCGCATCACCATCTAATTGTAATTGAAAAATAATATTTATAAAGTTAAAATGTTTATAAATATTACCTTAGTAAAAATGTCGTAACTTTCTCGTTTTAAGTCCGTTTTGTATGTTCTTTATGTCCACGCTTTCGTATTAAAAAGATATATCAAAATATTACATTTTAATACTTGTAACCCTTTGGTGAACAATGATTTTTACTGTTCATGCACTTTATAAAATTATTTTTATAAATTTAATTATCGTAATCTCGTAAAAGTCATATCTTATTCGTTTTAACTCCGATTTTAGTGATTCTTTCGAGCACGTCCTCGTAATTAAAAGTTTTATCTAATAGAAATATTTTCCAAAAAGTTTCTGAGATGAACAGTACTTTATTTTTATAAAAGTATTTATTATCGTAAACATGAAAAATCCATAACTCCTTCGTTATTGATCAAATAATTATGATTCTTAATGTTTTGGAATTCTAAAAATATATACTTTCTGTGAAAAATAATCATATATTTTTATCAGATGTGGAAAATAATTACTTTTTATAAAATTGTTTTTATAAAAGCATTTAATATCGTAAATTTGCAAATGGCGTATCTTCTTCGTTATAGCTCGGATTTTCGAGTTCTCTATATGCCTACGATCATCATGACATGTAGTATTTTAATAAAATATAAATAAATACTTTATTTTCTGATTTAAAACAGAAACTTTTGATAACTTATGTATTTAATTATATAACTTGTTTTATGAAGTTTTAACCTTAAATAAAATAGCTACAAGTCCTCTACAATATTTTTACTACAAGTCTCATATATTTTATGTCCTCTAGTCCATCAATTGTCCAAGAACATCATGTCCTTTCATTTGTCTACTTCTAAACTTTAATAAGTAAACTCTTAAACAATAAATCTATATATGCTTTTATAAATTAAACCATACTTGTATAATGTATATTATTCCATTCCAACATGTTCTTAACATCAATATAGCATATGAAAAAGTATATTAACCCATGATCAAGAGTAAAAATATATTTTACATGTTAATATGTTTCCTAGATGGTGATTTACTACATAGATATTATATACACATAAAATCACAAATGTAAAGAGTGTAGGGTTTTTAAATGACCTTAGGATGAAGTATGATGAAGAGAAACAAGATCTAAATCCTAGTTTAGAATCAAAACTCAAGCTTCCAAGACTAGAAAACCCTAATTTCCATTTAAACCCTAATCTTGAACCTTTCTTGATTAACCCTTCTAAACACTAAACCAAGCCTTCAATACACCTTAGAATACCTTAGATATGATGCTAGAATACTTGAATACTTGGTAAATGAAATTATATGGATTATTTGAGTGTTTTTGGTGTATGCCGTGGCTAGGGAGAGGAGAAACAAGAGATGAGTGAAGTTTTTACTTAAGAAAATGAGGTGTGTGAGATATCTAACTAGTTATGCATGTATATATACTACACCTTGGTCCAAGTTTCTATTAGAAGTGGTCAAGACTAGAAGAAAACAAGGGGAGTGAATCAAGAAAGGTCTTGGTCAAGTTTACTAGTCATTAAACTAGGTATAATGAGTTATTAGGTTGTACATGGTACTAGTTGGTAATTTGTGTGCTTCATGTCCCTTTGGGACTATGTTGTTGTCCGAAAAATAAGGGGGGAGGGACTAGTTGCATCTTAGATATTTTGTTGCATACTTGTATTACTTGAAGTTTTTAAGGTGTAGATTTTAAGTGTAGAAGTATAACTTGTAAAGTGTATGTCCTAGTTTGGTTCCTTTATGTAAAATTCGACTACAATGTTAACATAGGTGAAGTTTTATAAAACTTTGGGTATTGGGTATAATAATGGGTATTTGTTGAAGCGTAGATAAGTTTTGGTGGTTCCGTGAATGCCTAAACGTATTTTATCGCGAAACATAAACAGTTTACGTAACCAATAAAAATAAAATGTGCAAATTTAATAATTCTACTCTAAATAATTATCTAACACTTGCTTGACGTAAATCTTTAATTTTTTGATGCCCGTTTACGTTGAATGATAATTATTAGTTTACGCGATTTAACTTAACGATTAAAATTAAAAGCAAACGCGTACGAAACTAAAAATAAATAGTGAACTAAATGACGTCGTAAAATGACCTAAAAACACGAGGTGTTATAATTTTGCTAAATATGTGGTGTATGAAGTTGTTATTAGTGTGAGTGTGCTTCATTTTAACCATAATCGGTTGTTGTCACAGACTCTCCGTCAAGTTATTGAATGTTTGTTTTAGGAAAAATCGCATGAAGTAGTAAAACTACTTTTCAAACTAGAAAAAAATCAACTGCCAAACACTATGACAAATATAGATGTTGCCAATGTTGTTGTTTTGTACTAAAATTTCTTTATTTAATGTTGTCAAGAACAACATTGGACAACTCAAACCTGGGGACCGAAACAAGATATTTGAAGCCAAAGTGTGTCGTACATTATAGGTCCTTTGTATTGGATCTATATAGCCTTTTTAAGACAATAGCTAACTTGAATAAATCCAAATCAACTATGTGAGAGACACTGACTATGAATACCAAGTGTTAATGCGGAATCTTAACACAAGTATTAAGAAGAATATAATACTAACTTTGCTATTGATTTCTATTAAGCTTCAATGCTTCTATTTGTTATAATGAATCTCTATGCGTAGGGTTCCTGTTTATTCACCAAGGAAACCTAGAAGGGCTATTACAAAACGTTGTGAATGGATAATGCATTTCCTTTCCTATGATATCTCCTAAAATATCTCAAGAAACTATTACTCTATTCTGAACACAAAAACAAGCATATCTTTGTCATTTTTATTATGTTTTTGGTCTTTATTGGGTTTATTTTGATATAAAATGGATATGTCTTTTTATCAGCCACCAGAAAGGTGCATGTCCATGGTCGACATAAAACCATTTCAACTCTCAGTACGTGAAACATTGGTGAGTTGAATACCATATGGTTTTTGGTAAACCATTATAGCCATAAACGGATTTGATATGCCTTTACCTGTAGCCGTTTGCTCAGGGCTAGTCAATCCTTTGGCACCTAGAAAAGGTAAATTCCATGGTGGATTGATTACTATGTCAACTCTTTGTACATGAAACTTGGTGAGTTGATGTACCATCCACTTTTTGGTAAAGTGTCAACCATCTAATATGGATTTGCAATTTGTCTTTACCATAAGCCATAATCTCATGGACTAGTTATGGTTTTTCCACAGCCTTTACCACAAACCATAAACTTGTGGGCTAGCCAACTCTTTACTAACCAGATATGGTGAGTTGATAACCATACAATTTTTTGGCAAATTGTCAGCCATTAACGGATTTGATGATTCTTTACCGGTTGTCATTTTCCCCGGAATAGCCAATTCTTTATAATAAAACATGGTGAATTGATAACCATATAGTTTTGGGCAAACTATCAGCCATCAACGGATTTGAGAAATCTTTACCAAGAGCCGTTTGCTTTGGACTAGCCAACTCTTAACTGTGAAGAATGGTGAGTTGAGAACCATATAGTTTTTAGCAAACTATCAGCTATCAACGGATTTGAGAATTCTTTACCAGATGTCGTTTGCACTGGAATAGCCAATTCTTAGTGTCGGTTAGATATGGTGAATTGATTACCATTTGTCGTGTTGAAATGAAACTAACACCTGAAAATTCTCTAATCCCTTGTAGCTTGCTAATTCTGAAAACCACTATCCATAGATCAGGCTAAGAACAAACTATAAAAAAAAATCCTCCCCTCAAATGTAGCTAGGGATTTACCATACCAATGTAGCTAGGGATTTACCATACCAATGTTGACTACCAAAAAGAGAAGTTAGTTTCTCATAAGGACCCAGGCCTTTACAGGCTTGGGTCTGCCTTGTGGTCCTTTAACATTTACAGTTTTAACAAAATTGGATCTACTATCATAATTGGAGTTTGGTCTTGTTTTTCTCCAATTATAACCTGTTGAGGTCTTAACAGCAGTTCCCCAATTTCCCTTTACAGCATGAGAATAAGTCATTCTTGTTGTATTTCTAACAATGGGTCTACTCACAGGTGAATGAGATTTAGAAAAATGCCTTCTTTGATTAAGTTGATTCACCTGAGGTCTTTTAGGACTAAAGCTGTTTGAGGTCTTGGTAGGTACTGGCTGTCTAGATCTAACAGTATTAACATTAGAACTACCAGTATTAACTCTAGGCCTAACAGGATTAACATTTGTCCTACCAGTATTAACATTAGACTTGACAGAATTAACATTTACCCTACCAGTATTAACATTAGGCCTGACAGAATTAACATTTACCCTACCAGTATTAACATTAGGCCTGACAGAATTAACATTTACCCTACCAGTATTAATATTAGGCCTAACAGAATTAATGTTTGTCCTACCAGTATTAACTCTAGGCCTAACAGAATTAATATTTGTCCTACCAGTATTAATATTAGGCCTAACAGAATTAATGTTTGGCCTACCAGCATTAAGTTGTACTGATCTAGGAACAAATTGATTAGCATGATTAACCCTGTTTGCATTAGTCCATACTGGTTTTGCCACCCCATTACCAGTATTAAAAACCCTTTGTTTCTTAAACTCAGCCTCTCTTGCCATTTTCTTTTCATAATAGTCACAATCTTTAATCAAATGACTTAGACTACCACAAACAAAACATTTCTTCTTTGTGAAAGAGTAACCTTCCCCTAGTTCTCTTTCCATCATAGCATTCCAATTCTTCCTGTTAACTTTAGGTGTTGCTTGATCTTTGATTGGTTGCCTAGGAGTTTTTATGTGTGTGACACAACTAGGTTTAACCTCTTTTGATTTTGGGGCAGACACACCTTTTTCATTTGTTGTTATAGGTGTAGATACATACACTTCTGGAGGTACTCTTGAAATCTCAGATTCAGGATCAAGAGAATGTTCAGAGGAAGTTCCAATAGATCCTGCACTGTCATTAGATTGACAGGTAGAATATTCACTGGATCTATCATCTGATACACTGGGTTCAGGCTCTTGGGGTCCCTTTTTACCATAAACATACAAAGACTCATCAATTTCTTCTTGTGGTTTAGGAGTATAATCTCCACTTAAGGGATGTGGAACACCTTTAAAATCATTAGTTTTTATAAATCTACTGTACAAAGGTTTTCCAACTGAGTCCTCTTCTGAACAATTAAAAATAGAAAAATTCATTTCTTCCTCCTAACTTAGAACCTCATTATTTGATTTTATTTCATACCCTAAGCCAAGTTTACTACTTGAACTCATGCCAGAATTAATTAATCTCCAAAGATTCTTGGAAGAATCTTTCCATGAATCTAATGTTTTCTGTAATTGTTCCTTTTCTTTTACAGCTTTCATTCCAATTCTCCTATATTTTTTAAGCTTTTCATCTTTTTCATATATTTCATTTGCCTGAAATGTAAGCTTTTCATTTAGAGAAAGTTGCTGTTTTTGAAAAGTAACAAGTTGAGCTTCTAGTTTCTTAACAACTTGACTATAGGCATGTGTTTGTGCTTCTTGATCACCTAACTGATTCATTTGTTCATCGCATAGTGTTTTAAGCTTATTATATGAATCAATGCAAGTTTTAGAACATAATGATACCT